>JAULKM010093642.1:0-11149 GCA_032355605.1 Rubia tinctorum
AAAAACCGAACACGGTCATCTAAACCCCTTATGATGCAAACCTACCTAAATCTAGCAATCTTACACCAAAATGATAAAAAAAGAGATGTAAACTGCTTCGTAAAACACATGCATTTGACGTCTCATCAATCATCATCAGAATATTTAGTCTCTTTAAGAAGTCTATTAAACCTATTTTGATCACTTAAAGTATTTTCCCAAATAATATCTCATGCCTTATATTTATTTTGTTTTTCCATTGACCACCGCATATTAGGCTTATCAGGAAGATTTAGAATCAATTCTTTGTCATTAGGAGTAATAGAAGGAGAGATCATATATGTTGATACCTTAACAGAATTATGTCTTCTCTATGTATTTTGACCAGGGAGAATATATGAGTTCTTTGAAGAACCAACTGACCCATTGTTCTTAGAGCCAGAGTCTTCACTTTCTTGGACAAAAGTGTTAGTAATAACTTTCATACCTGGAGAGTTATCTCCATTGGTGTGGTGATCCTCATTCTCTTTATTCTCAGTATGAAATTCAGCTTGATCAATAATACTTTTTACAGAATCTGTATCCTGATTGTGCTTAATATTCATTACAATTCGTTTCAATTAGAGCATGATTAGTCTGAACATTCATATTGACTGGTCTGTAAACTATTTTAACTCTATCAACCCCAGTTGTTTGAATAGGATGTTTAACTTTGTCAACTACATTACTGACCAGTTTAAGCTGAAGAGTAGGCCTTCAACCATTAGCATTTCCTTTCTGTTCTTGAAACTTGCAGGATTCTTGATGATGGCCTAATTTAAGACATTTAAAGCAGTAGCCTAGAACATTTTCATACTCCAAGTACAACCAGAACCTAAATCTATAATATTCTAGCCATACCCTTTCCGGCCTTATCTTAGTAACATCTAATTCAACACAAACTCTACCTACATGAGGTTTAGTACGATTAAAAGTACCTTTATCTACCTTGATTGGAACTCTCACCAGATTTCCTATATTCATCATAACATCTAGATCAAAGAACTGCTGCGGCAGTCCATAACAAGCAACCCAAATCGGTACAATGGACGAATATGCATCAGGATTGAAGTTTTGTACCCACTTGGTGATTCTAAGTGAATAAGTCCCAAAGCTCCATACCTTATGGATCCAACATCTGTAATAATCCTCAGGTAGAGCAAACTGGATCAAGACCTGTCTCCAATCTAATAGATGAATTTCTGTTGACCCCTTGAATCCAGCCGTTTGAAAATCCTTCCTCAGTTTGTCCATAGTTGTTCTCCCTTTGGAAAACTTTCCAACCAAAGTCCACTTTAATGGAGCTTCAAGCCTCTCACATTTTGATTCTTCGAAGACCAAACTGGGTTCATCAAGATGATCAATTTGCTTCTTTGGATTGAAGAGAGTTCTTGAATTTGAGCATTCAGCATGATCATAGGATGAGTTGTGGGTGGATTGTGTTAGAATCTTAGCATAGGAGAGCGGCGGTGGTCCCGTCATGCCGACGGCACTGATAAGAAGTGGGTAAAACCCTAGTACCGTTGAGGAATCGCGGGAAATGCGGAGCAAGAAATAAGAACCTTTGTTTTCACACTAGACCTTCCAAACATTATTATGATTTTAGAGTAGATTTATTTCTAATAAATTTAAAGTAGCTTTTATTTCTAATAAATTTTCTTCAATATTCTTGAATTTGAAGGTTGATTTAACTATAATAAAAAATTTGAATCATTATTATTTTTATAAATCTTTTAACACTGCATGTTAACAACAATTTATCCTTTTCAATGAATTGTGCAAAAATTAAAAATTTTAATATTTTTATTTTACTTATAGTTTTTATACTTAAATTATACACTAAAGTTTTATAGTTGATTAAAATATTTTTAAAACTGTAATTATTATTATTTACATGTTGTATAATATCTTATACCTTTATTCATAACTAAGAGTATTTTTTCTAACCCTTTAAAATACACATAATTTGTAACTTTAGTTTAATATTTATTTATTCATTATCAACATGCATTTCATATTCTTATCACTAGATTCTTTATAACGTAAAATATTTATATATAATAGTTAACATTCTTCTATAATAAATATTAAATATTTTCTAAAATTATTTAATTAGAAAATAATTGGTTATTCAAATAATATGAATATATATACAATAATTTAAATGGTTTATAAAATTATAATTTGTTCTTCTTTGAGAACATGTCCTTACATGCCTTTTGTATTTCCTTCTAAAATACACATAATTTTATTGTTTTAATTTAATAATTATTTATTCATTATGAACATATATTTCATATTCTTATCACTGTATTTTTTATAATGTAAAGTAATTTTATACAATAGTTTATAATTTTATACGTAAAAAGGGTACGCGTCGATAAGGATCGAGTCAATTTTCTTTTATTCAATGGATTATAATATTAATGATAAATTAATTCATTATAAATTCTCCATTATGTGTGATTCTATATATATATGATTACAACTCACTATTTATTTAAATTTTAAATTATATTATATTTTAAATTTCCATTCATAAATCCATGCATCGGAACGGGTATTATCTAGTATTCAAACAAACATGCCGAAGACTTAATATACGCCTCTTCCTAGACAGCGGCACCAAAATTTGGGAGGTCGTTGCCGTACCTCTCAAATATACAATTTATAGCCCTAAAGTTCTTCCTAACTACAACTAAGTAGATAGTGGCAAATCGGGGTCGTCCACGAAAAAGAGGAATTTTCTAAGAGTTCATGCATATAAGGGAGGATAATAGCATATACACACACATATATACATACACACATTCATACATATATACATACATACATACCTAAACGAGAGATTAAGCTAACATGCAACAAACTAAAGACAAAGCAACTATCATAAATGAGAAATTAAGCTAACATGCAACAAACTAAAGAGGGTGAATTAAACACAAAGTATTGGATCTTGGACACGGTTAATATCCACTTCCGAGCCTCTTATCTATTCTTGAATTAACAACCTATTTACTACCTTGACTACTTATTGTGAAGAGGAACCTTCCATTCTTATTTGGTAGTACTTTACAAGAGTGAATTAGGCATTTCTTGTAAACCTCACTAATGACCCCTTTAGTTGAGAAATGCATAAAGATATCCCATTAATGTCATTATATATGAAGAATCAACAATCTTGGTAAAACTTGTAAACATTAAACCAAATATCTAAGAATTGAACCAATTTATGCATTTACTAAGATTAATCAAGAAACTTCAACATTGAATGTCTTCTCCTACTTGCTACCTTAAAATAAACATGACAAATAATTCAACACCATCATATTTATCTAGCAATTATAACATCATAAACCCAATTAGAAGCTCTAACTCATAGTTTTGGATTCCAAGCCAAAAGCGGAGAAATTAGCTCTACTTTCATTAACTCCTAACAAGTTATCATACAAACATTTCATATCATCAAACTTCAACTCACATAAATAACATCAACAACCAACATTAAAGCTCCATAAATGCACAATAGTCAAAGCATTAAATAGATGAAAATGATTCTCAAGAAATGGGCAAGGAAGCTAAAATCAATTGTTCCCAAGACTAAATTTAACTATCAGAGTTCATACTAATGTTCATAAGATAATTCAACATAATTAAAGATGTAAATAGATGAAATAAAAGTGAAAACTAGTGTTTTGAAAGAGGGAAAGTTGGGAAAGAAGAGATTGGAAATGAAAGGATAAGAGTTGGTATTTATAGTACAAGAAAAAGCATAAAGTAGGCCAAGGCAACAATTGGTCGCGACCTGCGACACAAGCGTCCCGACCCGCGACAGAAACATGATGCTGCATCTTCATTTCTTCACTTTTCTTGTCCAAGTCTTCAAAATCTTCACTCCACTTCTCTTGTTTTCACTTCCTTAATTTTTCAAACCCCAAAGGATGATCCTCAAATCCTCTAATCTTTATATCTTTGCCTCGTCACACAAAATTCTCTGAAAAAGTAGTAAAAGAGCAAAAGTCGCTCTTAACTCTCCTAAGAGAAATTCGAGGCAAAATACAATATCTAAAGCACAAAAGTATACAAAAGTAAGTCCAAAATGTCCTAAAATAACCATATAAAATGAACACATAAGATGTTTGAAGCACATGTAAGCAATTTGAAGTATTTCATCTTATCATTTAAAAAATGGAAATGAAGACTCCTACAGAAAGATTATGAGAACATAATAAAAAAGAATAGGGGAAAGAGGGCCTCCTCGTTTACTCCCTCTAATTACTTTGAAGAATCCTATAGGTTTGGAGTTACTAATCACAAAGAAGACTCCTAAGGATAAATTATGGCTTATAAAGTATTCAGAAAATGCAAATCTATATAGAACAACACTTAAAAAAGACCACTTGACCCAGTTAAATGCCGTTGCCAAGTCTAAATTTGGAGTACAATTAGGGCCCCCAGAATTATTGTTTAAAAATCTTGTCATTTCTTTGAGGTAAATGACATTATCAACCATTTCTTTACATTTCAAAAAGGGTGACTGGTTTTTGGAAATCAGGGCAGGTAGGAAATCAAATATTCTCTTAAATAATAGTTCAGAGAAAATACTGTTAGTGAAGTTAGAGAGAGAGAGAGAAATTGGTCTATAATATGAGAAATAGATTGGTATTTCCTTCGTTGGAATTAAATAGATCCAAGTGCTTGATATTCCAGGTGGAATGGGGTTACCATTCCTTAAATATAGAGTAGCTTCTAAAAGATCACTAACTACAATATCCCAAAATTTTTTCTGAAAAAAGCAGAGGCATAGCCATTAGGACCTGGGAACCATTGTGATTCAGGGAGAATACAATGATTTTTAGTTCTTTTAGTGTGGGAGGCGCAATCAATTTCTAGTTTTCCTGATAAGTTAGGATAGTTATCAATCCATTAAGTATCTGCTAAAGCCCTATCAAGCCTCTCTACTGTAGGAGGCTACCTAAAATTTGTCCATGTAAAAGTGTTTCCCATAGTTGAAATGTGTGTGAGCTGACATTTACTTAACAATTCATTAAAATCTCTAATGCTAATCCTATTTAGACAACTAGGACCTTTGTAATCATGTATAGATTTCATAGCATTAAAGTCCCCAACTATCATTTTTGTTCGTATCTTGATATGATAACTGTTCATTCCACGGTAAGTTCCTAATTTTTCTATTAGGGGAAGCATGTATAAAGTAGGTACACATATCAATATAAAAAGAAGAATTAGAGATACAAGTTTTAGTGTATTGACCAGTTTCTGATACAATTTGTATTTTTAAACTGGAATTCCACATTAACCATATGCTACTGTTAACAGAATTGTGGTGAAAATCAAATTTTAATCTCATTCTGTAGGTTAAGCAAAGATGCTTATGTTTAGGTTCAAAAATCCATAAAACTTGAATTTAGTGTATTCTTATCAGTTTTTAAGCCTATCCATAGATGTATCAAGGCCTCTCAAGTTCCAAACTAACATCTTATTAGCAATGGTCTTATCAATCATGATAACTGATTAGATTTGCCTTTTGAATTAGATCGTAGATTAATTTAATTTAGTTTGTTGAAAAGAGTTCTTTCCCTAGTGTAGCTCTCTAGTACTTGACTCACATCTATCTCCTGTTTGTGGATCTTTCTCATTCCTTGAACTTGACTCACATCTATCAAACTGAATCTATTAGAGTTTTGTGGACTAGAATTGCATGAATGTAGTAAAAATGCATTATTTTCATGATCTGAAATAGAGGAGTTTAGAGTGATACCTATTAATCATCATTACAAGGCTCCAAAATTTTTGTTGGATCTTCCTGTGCCTGGATGAGCCGTGCCTCAATAATGTGAGTTTTATCCTCAGATAGTGGCATTTGTGGCACAATGGAAGAATCCCGATCTTTTGAGATATGAATTTTGTGTGGTTGATCCACAGTGAAGGGTTAATGTAGCAAGTAGATAGGTACATGTTCATTGTTGGTGAGACTTAGTGGAATGATGGTAACCTGTTCTAGGTCATTTTGCCTAAGATTTTGTTGTGAAAATTCCATATCTTAATTGTTATCCTCTAGTGGTTTCGGAGTTTCATTAGTAGGATGGGATATTAGGTGGTTCAAGCATTCATTTTCTGTTGATTCAAATTCAGTAGTATAACTTTTTGATCCTCAAATTCCTTTTGCTTCTCATCTATGGTACTAAATGAACCCTGGCCTTTCCTACCAATAGGTAGGAATGATCATGGGTCTAGGACCTCACCCATACCCATAGGGTCTAGATCTGTTAGGTTGGGTATGGGTCCAAAAAATTTAGACCCATTGGGTTAGGGTATGGGTTAAAATTTTGAAAAAAGGGTCTGGGTCTTAAATATTAAGACCCAGATCCTGCCTAGACCCGACCCGTAAACCCATATTACCTTAAATATACATATTATTTATCCTAATTTCTAAATTACTTTCATATTCTCTTTTTATTTTATTAATCAAACAAATAATGTGTATTGTATATTTTTTCTTGAATAATCAATTCATATCCATATTGAACTTGAATTATTTGTATTTAAGACAATACATATTTTATATAGTGAAGAATGTTTTTAAAAAAAGTTAGACCCATTTAGGACCCGTTTTGGACCCCAGACCCATTTAGACCCACCGGGTCATGTCTAAGATTTTCAGACCCTACGGGTCCGGGTCAGGTCTGGGTATTACTAATTTTTTTAGGTTTGGGTTGAGTCTAATAGACCCAACCCAGAACCGACCCATGATCATCCCTACCAATAGTTTTCCATTTAATAAGTTCCTTAGTTGGGATTCTACGTTCAGAAACAGGCTTAACAACCAACTCTAGATGCTTAATATGCATTTCTCAATTGAATGACCAATCTTCTTACAGTGGGGGAAATATAAGGGGAGGTTTTCATACTCTATACTATATTTTTCATTGTCAACAGCTGAGCTTAACCCGATGTGAGTGAAAAGTTGAGCTTGTAGGTCAACCTCAACGCAGATTTTCAATGCTGATGACCTTCTTAACTTCTCCATTGTCATATCCATCTTGATATATTTTCTGATTTGATTGCTTCAATGGCAGGGACATTGTAATAGTACAAGGGTGCATTTAAAAAAAATCATGAATCAAGATGAGACGATGGATGATTCATTGTTTGGTTTAAACTCCGGAGTCCAGCGTAAAACCCTCATTGATATTCCATTGAAAGCCCAAACCCCTTGATCCAACACCTCTGTAAGTTCTCCGTATCTTGAAATAGGATTAGGATATTCTTAAAATCAACAAATCCTAATTTATAGCATCCATAAAAACCCACGGTTTTGAAACCGACCTCAATTCTTTCCATGGAAGGTCATCCTTTGGGGAAGTTTCCTTTAAGGAAATTAAAATAATGGCTAGAGAGCTATTGGATCTTGTGAGAAGAGCACTGATGATTCTCCCTTGAATTCCAAAGTTAGGCTAAGGTTGGGTGTGACTGGCAAGGACGGAGTGATTGGAGGGGTTTTTGAATTCAACGCCTGTGCAAAGATTAAGTTAGTTGCCATAGTGGCGGAGCAAATTGAGGCTAGGATATTACTGTGTTTAGATATGTTGATTATGGTGAGGAGAGGTGGAGGCAAAAGAGCAGTTGTGGTGGATACAAGATGTTTGTATAGTGGCGCTCAGAGGAGAGAGAAGAGAGGAAAACATTTGTAAAAAAATGGATTCTTTTGTCATTCGACTTAGGGGAGTCCCACCGTGTGACTTGTTGATTAAAAATCTAGAATAAAATTTCATGTATTTTAACGCCTCACATGAAAATTCTTAAATTTACTAATCTTAGAAGAATAAAATAAATACAAAAACTGAAATTTGTCATCAACAACCTCTCTATTACAGATTATACATAACCACTTATAGCATAGTCTTTATTGCATAGGATTGTGAAAGTGAAGAATAATGATGAGATGAGAATAGAGTTATGAAAATATTCAAAAATATTAGAACATACATTCAAAATATAAGGATAAAAAGAAGAAGAATGACCAGAAATATTAGACTTATGAATAGGTATGACAGAGGGGCAAGTTTCGGTGGAGATCGTCCCCACATCCACCCCCCGGGGGGAGGGGGTTATGGAGGTAGTTTTGGTGGGAGTGGGGCCAATATAAGTATGAAAATGATACCTGTCATGGATAATGGATCAGGCGTAGATAGTAGTTTACATAATCCCATCCACACTCCGCCCCACTAGACCTGCTATATACATAGTAATTTGATGTGATAAACTATTATTTGTCCATAATTCACCTAATCTACATATAATATTTTTATGTATATATTATTAAAATTTTAATATTAAAATTATTATTTCAAAACAAATTTTAGGTATTTTTGAAGGTATAAGTGAGGCGTGTACAATGGATTTGAAGTGGGTAGGGAGACCCAAGTGGGTGATGAGGCGAGGGTGGATTTCATATATAATACCCGATGAGGTAGAGAGGGATTATATTTTTGTACCCCTCATGGTGATGAGGCAGGTATGAATTTGAAAATTTTAGGTGGGCATGGGTATGGAGGGACCATAATCCATACCCGCCCCTTCTCATTTCTATTCCTAATAATGAATCCTCTGACTTATGCCACCTAATGCCATGAAAATAACCAAGTGGCATGCAAGTGTTGTTGCTAAGAATTTAAGAGGAATTTACGTCAAAGGTAGTGGAGAGTAACATTTTATATAAAGTTGAAAGAAGGAACTGATGACACATAAATATGGAGAATTGTAAAGTAACCGCTAAAGTGGTCGACTTCCCCCACGTGTCACTCCACTACTGGTTCATGAATTATGCACCTTCTCGCCCTTGTGTTTATTTGGGTTTTCACTCGCCGAATGAAGCGAGTTGATTAATATTCCTAGGGTTCCTTCCTCAACACTCCCACTCCCCTAGTTTCAATTTGTCGATCACTTTTCCCCTCTGACGATGGTTAAAAAAATGGAGAAACCCCTGCCTTTTATCGCTGATACTGGCGCTATGTTTGTCTCCGGTGTTGGGTTCCGTAGATGGTGTATTGAAACCTCCATGTGGTCATGTGTAATGCGCGATACTAGGGAAAAACACAACTTAAAGGGGAACTCATAGATGGCTGAAATGTATGGGAAGAGGGGAAAATGGGTACCTGTCTACTTCATATCACCATTTTGGGATGGAATGTCATTGACGCATTGCAGCGAAGGGATGAACAATTTTTTCAAGGGTTTTGTTAATATAAACACCAACTTGACGAAGTTTGTAGAAAATTATGCGCAAGCAGTGTGCAAGAGAATTAGCGAGGAAGATGATGCGACGTTCAATTGTGTGAACCTACACTCTAGGCAAACTATCTCCCATCCATTTGAAGTCGTTTTTGAGAATATATTTACAAGAGACAAATTTAAAGAGATGAATTGACCGTGATGACACTAAACTGTGTGATGAAAGTTAGGGATGTTTTAGGAGTAGTTCGTTACGAAGTTATTGTAAATAAATTCTGACCCAGGTGCACTCAAAAGTGGCACTTCAGCGTGGGGCTTGATCGGAATACTATGGGCATCAATTAAGTATGCTAGAATTTTGAATTTCATGGGATGTTATGTGCACATTCTCTTCGTGTGTTTTTTTGAAGAGGACGTAAGAGATGATCCCAAGAAGGTCATATTTTCGAGGTGGCGCAAAGGTATCCCGTTGAGGTATTTGAAGGAAAATACCCCATGTTGGCATTGATAGGTAAAACCCCAACAAAATTTTAAAGGTATGAAATAATGCACATAATTTATGATGAAATTTGTGTAATGTTGATGAATGATGAAGTGTTATACAAGGATGGAATGGTGCGTCTACAGAAACTGAAGGGGGTCCTGCAATCAAAGGCGGGGACACTTGATGGTCTTATGAAATATTATGCCAATGGGATTGTTTGGGTTTATGGGAGGAAATTTCTAGATGGTGTTGGAGAGAAACACATTCGGCGAGAGAATTGGGAGGAAGAAGATCCTGAGTTAATTAAAGATCCTATTGACGTAGAGGTGGCCTCCGTGGAGGTGTATGCTAAGGTGGTGGGAGAGGAAGACGTACTCCGAATTCTAGTCCCCTTTTGAGTTGTGTTCAAAATACTTCTCACACAAATAAAGTAGGGCAGTTATGTATATTTAGAGCATACACGAGTGAAAGTTGGCATTGATAGGTAAAAACCCAACAAAATTTTAAAGGTATGAAGTAATGCACATCATTTATGATGAAATTTGTGTAATGTTGATGAATGATGAAGTGTAATACAAGGATGGAATGGTGCGTCTACAGAAACAGAAAGGGGTCCTGCAATCAAAGGCGGGGACACCTGATGGTCTTATGAAATATTATGCCGCTGGGATTGTTCGGGTTTACAGGAGGAAATTGCTAGATGGTGTTGGAGAGAAACACATTTGGCGGGAGAATTGGGAGGAAGAAGATCCTGAGTTAATTAAAGATCCTATTGACGTAGAGGTGGCCGCCGTGGAGGTGGATGCTACGGTGGTGGGAGAGGAAGACGTACTCCGAATTCCAGTCCCTTTTTGAGTTGGGTTCAAAATACTTGTCACATAAATAAAGTAGGGCAGTTATGTATATTTAGAGCATACACGAGCGAAAGTTATGTTGTGGCTTTTGGTCGTTTGATGGTTACTTACGTTGCTGAACCCAACCTTTGAAATTTCGCTATGCAGATGTTCTTTGGAGCCTCGCTGGATGGTTTTGACGGAATACTTCTCATCTTCCGTGCCCCACCATGTTTGGTAGGATGCAGGGTGACCGTCGTGAATGTACATAATTATTTTTGAAGGCTTAGTTTCATAAGTTTAGTTGGATGAATGTTTGGAATCCATAGTATGTGATGAGACATCAAATGCATGTGTTTTCTAAAGCATTTAACATCTCTTTTGTTATGTTTTTGTTGCAAGATTGCTAGATATAGGTAGGTTTACATCATAAGGGGTTTAGATGACCGTTTTCGGTTTTCGTATCTAAATCCTTCATTTTACAACCTAGTTTGAGTCTAATGGATTTTTGGTCCTTACGAGCATATAGATTCCTGTTTGTAAGCTTAATTTGTAGATT
>JAULKM010093657.1:0-11149 GCA_032355605.1 Rubia tinctorum
GATAAACATCCAACGCCATCCCTGCAAAATTTTGCTAATAAACGCGGACTGTACGCTGACTAGGCAATGATTGGATGCTGACTAGGATGGTGAGGTGTCTCTTGCAAGATAACTAGCGACAAATATGTCAACTCATAAAAAAATGAATCAAATCGTGATATATTGGTCGGCCACGAGATAAAGAGATGTGTTGTGTGTCTCGCGCGTGTAACAGACGCGTCTCAAATGACGTGCGTGCGTGAATCTGGAGTTTCCCAGTTTAGAGTTTGTGTGTGATGGTCACGCGCCGTCTTCTTCGCTGAAACCTCTCTGCCCTGACTTCTCTTCTCCCTGGAGTTGCCTTCTGGTCGAACTAGGAACAGAGACCGAGTAAGCTAGCCAGTGGACGAACCAGATTCGCCGGAGGTGGTCGTTGTGGGAAGGACGGCGAGGATTCTGGGTCAATGTCTTCAGAGGAGGTGGATTCGATAGGAGCGACGACGGACTGTAGCAAAACAATGGCTTGGGCGGTGGAGAGTGGAGATTTGGTCGAAGCTACGGTAATGATAGCTGCGAATGACGCCGATCGTAGACGGAGCTGAGCGGAGTTGCCGGAGATGATAGGCGGCGTGCAGCGGATTAAAGTTGACTGGCGGCGGTGGCAGTTCGTCTGAGATGAACGGAGCGACGACGGCGATGAGAGTTGAAGATTACTGGCGGTGGTGGGTTTTCTGACTTCCTTTTTTTCAATTTTGATTTTAAAAAAAATTATAATTAGTTGCTATGATAGCAACTGATATGAAGATACCAATCTATATGCCCCTACGATACCAAGTGATGCTGACTGATATGATGGTCGCAGAAAATTTTGCTTTGCTCTGATACCAAATGATATGAATCTCCTTGCTAAGACTCTGGATTGCGGAATATCGGATCTTTATTTAAACTGAGAATCTCGCCAAACTCAGTATAAATGCACGAAATTGCAGCGTCTAACCCGCAGGGTACACTTAAAAAGGAGATTGAAACTTAAATAGCCCGCAGGTTTAAACAATAATGAAGATAATGAGAATGTCTCAAAATTCTGAATATATGTTTGATAAAAAGATGTATAAAAGTCTTGGCTGAACCCCTTTATTTATCGGGTAAAATCCAACCATTACAAATAAAAACTTAAAAGAATTATGGCAGCTTTAGGAATTTAAATTCATATATAATTAGAACTCCTAAAATAAATATAAATAATTACCATATTCTTCTAAATAAATCAATCCAAATATTGGATGAATTCTTAAATGAATCTACCTTGTCCAAACCTACCAAATCTAATTCTAATCAAATCAAATCAAAACTCCTATATTACATTATTTAAAAAATATTTCTAAATATGAGCACACTACCTCATTAAAAAAACCAAATGGGAAAAAGAGTATAGTGTTAAACTCCTAAAAATACTAAACTAAGAAAAATATAATAAATGACATTTTGAATTCGTATCATTCCCTCCGTGGTCAAAGATTTTCATCCTCGAAACATGAACGATCTTAAAAAATAAATGGAGATAAACATCACACGCCATCCCTGCAAAATTCTGCTAAAAACGCTGACTGTACGCTAGCTAGGCAATGATTGGATGCTGACTTGGATGGTGAACTGTCTCTGGCAAGATAACTCGAGAGAAATATGTCAACTCGAAAAAAAATGAATCAACTCGCGATATATTGGTCGGCCACGAGATAAAGAGATGTGTTGTGTGTCTCGCGCGTGTAACGTACACGCCCCAAATGATGCGCGCGCGTGAATCTGGAGTTTCCCGGTTTAGAGTTTGTGCATGATGGTCACGCGCCGTCTTCTTTGCTGAAACCACTCTGCCCTGACTTCTCTTCTCACCGGAGTTGCCTTCTGTTCGAACTAGGAACGGAGACCGATTAAGATAGCCAGTGGAAGAACCGAATTTGCCAGAGGTGGTCGCTGTGTGAAGGGCGATGAGAATTTTGGGGTCAATGTCTTCAGAGGAGGCTGATTCGATCAGCGCGACGATGGACGGTAGCAGAACGACGACTCGGGCGGTGGAGAGTGGAGATTTGGTCAAAGTTACGGTAATGATAGCTGCGAATGACGCCGATCGTAGAGGGAGCTGAGAGGAGTCACCGGAGATGATAGGCAGCGTGCAGTGCATTGAAGTTGATCGGCGGCGGTGGCAGTTCGTCTGAGATGAACGGAGCGGCGGCGGCGATCGGAGCTGAAGATTACCGGTGGTGGTGGGCTTTCTGACTTTTTTTTATTTTGATTTTTTTAAAATTATAATCAGTTGCTTTGATACCAACTGATATGAAGGTACCAATCTATATCCCCCTACGATACCAAGTGATGCCGACTGATATGATGGTCGCAGAAAATTTTGCTTTGCTCTGATACCAAATGATATCAATATCCTTGTGAAGATTCTGGATAGCGGAATATCGAATCTTTATTTAATCTGGGAATCTCGCCCAACTCAGTATAAATGCACAAAATTTCAGCGTCTAGCCCGCAGGGTACACTCAAGTTCGACTTGTTATCTAAATAGCCCACATGTTAAGATCACAAGGGTTCTTCATAAGCGTCTAGTCTGCAGGGTACACTTAAAAAGGAGATTGAAACTTAAATAGCCCGCAGGTTTAAGCAACAATGAAGATAACGAGAATGTCTCAAAATTCTGAATATATGTTTGATAAAAAGATGTATAAGAGTCTCGGCTAAACCCCTTTATTTATAGGGTAAAATCCAGCTATTACAAATAGAAACTGAAAAGAATTATGGCAGCTTTAAGAAGCTAAAATCATATATAACTAGAACTCCTAAAATAAATATAAATAATTACCATATTCATCTAAGTAAATCAATCCAAATATAGGATGAATTCTTAAATGAATATACCTTATCTAAACCTACCATATCTAATTCTAATCAAATCAGAACTCCTAAATTACATCATTTAAAAATAATTCTAAATATGAGCACATTACCTCATTAAAAAACCCAGTGGGAAAAAGAGTATAGTGTTACACTCCTAAAAATACTAAACGAATAAAAATATAATAAATGACATTTTCTAATTCGTATCATTCTCTCTAATTCGTATCAAAAAGTATACATAGAGCCTACGAAAACCAATTGAATTGCACCCAACAAAGTAATCTTTTCATGTCTCATTTGAACCACAGGAAGCATATCACACTCACTAAGAGTGCGGAATAACATGATAAAGAGTATTTACTTAGCCTAATAACATGATCAAAAGTATTTACTCGGCCTAATATAAAGAGTGTGTTATGGCATGTACCCAAAGCGATAGCTACAACTTCACCCTTGAATTGGGTGATCAAGTCCTTATTCACTGAAAGATCACCAAAGTGTTCGCTCCATGATGACATTATAATGGCCATTCCAATAGCAAGAAATATTTAGGCAGCATCAAAGAGCGATACGGGACCAAGATTGAGTATCAACCTGCAGGTTTCCGAATAGCCAGACAATTATAGAAGGAAGACCATTTCCAAGAAAAATAGCCTTGGAGAAGGTCAAGGGCAGCCATAGAGCTTTAAATCCCCTTTGAAAAAGTGATCAAGAAACAAGCAACCAATTAAATGAAACATCCAACAACTAATAGTCGTTTACCAAACAGGGCATAAGTCTTAAAAGTGTTCAGGAAACAGGCAAAGGTCATCGTCAAACCTTAAAGTGTTCACCCACAATCCATGATTTAAATGCCAAAAAAAGCAGGGATGTAGAAATACCACCCAAGATTCTTCCCAGCATAAAAACCTTATATTGAGGGGAATGCTTGGTGATACAACTCAGTATATATGTAATGCAATAAGTCACAGACACCCTCATAGAAGAACCTTACAAGGAAACTACAATCTTTACATGAATTCTAAATTACAAAGAGTTCAATAACATACATGAACAAAGAGTTCAATTACAAATTACATGTGCAGCAAATATCTTGAAAGAAAGTAAAGCTAGAAAACAAAAATTGGCGAGCATAAGAACTTTTGGTAATCTGTATCATAATTACAAGTGAGACTTCAAAATATTCACAAACTAACACCACATATATTTCATTTTTAAACAACATATTGTACAGACGTCATTGCAGTTGTATGTGCCTTACGCCAAGAACTGATTCAGAATACCAACAAAAGTTGATAAGGTAATATGTGAAACGGGAACAATGGAACTGCAGATAATATAAAGGGAAAGAAAATTTAACAAGAGGCTTAAATATGAGGTGGGACCCGCTCTCGTCCTTCCCCGACCCGTGGACAGAGTAGGCGTTGCTTTGAGAGTAGAAAATGGGAGATCCGGCAACTCGGCATCGGCGGTGGAGTTTCATACGAGGCAGAGGAGCAGTGGTCTCATTTTCAAAGAGTACAATCGTTAGGAGAAGAGGATAGGGTGTTTGCAATTGGACTCGAATGCGTGTCATTGGGCGATGAAGGAGGTGTTTTCTATGGAGACCTTTGGAGGCAAGATCTGAGGAGGAATTTTTGGTGGTCCCGCTCTTATCCTGTCCCGGCCAGTGGACTAAGTAGGCATTTCTTCAGGAGTTGCAAAAATGGAGCTCCCGCGACTCAGCAGCGGTTGTGGAGTGTCGTAAGAGGAAGAGTAGCGGCGGCCTCATTACCGGCGAGTATAATCGCCTGGAGAAGATGATAGGGTGTTTGCGATTGGACTCGAAAGCGTGTCATCGGGTGATAACGCAGGCATTTTCTATTGCGATGAGATCTGAGGAGGCATTTTTTACGGAGGAAAGAGTGGTTGTTCAATGGTGAAGGGTCGGTGGTGGAGTGCCAATGGAGGAGGGCCGATGGCGGAGGGCCGATGACGGAGGCCGGTGGTGGAGTGCCAATGGGGGAGGGCCGATGGCAGAGGTAGGTGGTGGAGAGCGGCGTGATGGTGATGGAGGGGAATAGTGAGGGCTGAACGAGAGAGGGTGAGGGCTGAGCAAAATAGAAGAGAAAGTAGATTGTCTCGAGTATGAGAACATAATTGAAATACTTTGATAGTACCATAAACTAATGTGAAATTATATTATAAGTTTTAAAAATGAATATTAAAATAAAAAATTATGACTACTATATATAATATAACATTATAAATACTCCATTTATCCCAACTCTATTTGCACTCTTTCATTTTTTTTACACTATTCTCCATCAAAGTTTGACCGCATGTTTGAATAGATTTATGAACAACAATATTATCATATATGATATTGTTCAATTCGTTGTATCAAGTAGTTTTTAAATATCAACTTTCTATTTGACTTTATTATACGTCGGTAAAGATAATAACGGTCAAACGTTTTTCTTGAACAACGTGATATTTTAAGCCTTAAGAATGAAGGAAGATACATATTTTTAATAAGAAAAAGTTCATGAATATTATATATTCAAGTCCAAGTTATGTCATTTTTTGAGCAGGTGGGAAAATTCTAAGTGTGGAACCCAACTAAGTTATTAGTGTTTCCATGTAGAACAGGTAAAGGTTGATCATTGATTACTTAAAATGAACGTTATTAGTGTTTATATATAGAAAGTAAAGTGATAGTACCCGGTGGGTAGTTAGAGTCAAACTTTTTTACTTATATTTATATATTCTAAGTTAAGTAAGTGTTGACTATTATTTTGTTAAAGTCAACTTAGTTACTAAGGTTTATACATAAAAAGTCAAGTAAGGGTTGACTGTTGATTAGTCAAAGTCAACTCAGTAAATGGTGCCAAAAAACCGGTGCTAGAGGGGAGTCTCTGTGGTAGTGTAAAGTCAACCTAGTTATTAGTGTTTATATATTGAAATTCAAGCAAGGTTTGACCGTTGAAAATTTTATCTTGATTTCTTGAAATTTACAGTTTAAACCTTGGTCTTTCCATAACTCATAGAAAATTACGCTATGGCCCAAAATTTCATCACGACATTATCCTTCTCTCCAAAATACACAATTTTTTCTATTCTTGCAAAAATATATAAATAAATAATAAATAATTTTAGGTAAAATGTTGGAAAGCCCTACTACATGTTCTAGAGTAATTTAGATTTAATTACTCTGAAGTAAGAAAGGGAAATAAAAAAAGATTACGAATATGTTCTTGTGCCGCATTATTAATAAATATTCTCTTACGAGCTTGAAAAATACAATGAGGATGTATAGGGTAGCACCACGTTTGAGCGGATTTCAATTTGTAGTTATGAGTAAAGTTTTTTACTTTTTGCACATAGGTCCCACAATAAAAGTTGGAGTTTTCGTGTCACGAGATTGGAGATACCAACATTCAATTCAATAATGCACGATTATGAATTTTCAATTTTGGCATGTATGGACGAACGAAAGGGTTTCGAAAGTCAATATTGATTGCTTCTACACAGTCTTAGAAAATTACACTGTTGAGTAAAATTATGTTACCCTATAATCAATTTCTCCAAAATACTTAATTTTTGTTATTCTTACCTAAACATAGAAATATTAAATAGATGAATTTTCTTGTGAAATGTTGGAAAGTGCTAGTACATGTACTAGAGTAACTTAAGGTTAGTTACTTGGAAGTAAGAAAGGAAAATCGGAAAAGATTTATAAATATGTTCTTGTGCATGATTATTGATAAAATACTATGGTACAGACTTGGAAAATACAATGGGAGTCTATAGGGGAGCATCATGTTTGAGCGGATTTTAATTTTGAGTTACGAGTAAAGTTTTTACTCTTTTTTTGCATTTGGTTCCCTCTAAGAAAGTTGGAGTTGTCGAATCACGAAATTGGAAAAAGCAAAATACAATTCAATAATATAAAATTGTGAATTCTCTATTTGGTCATGTATGAGTGAATGAAAGGGCCTCCAAATTTAACATTGATTACTTCTACACAGTCTTGAAAAATGACACTGTGACCCAAAATTGTGTTACCCTATTATCCATTGTTAAAAAATGCATGATTTTTGTTATTCTTGCCTATATAAAGTAAGGTTTTATATATTTAGTGTTCATATATAGAAATTCTAGTAAGGGTAGTCGTTGCTTGATTAAAGTCAACATGTTATTAGTGTTTATATATAGGTTAGTTATTAAAGTTTATATATACAAAGTCAAGTAAAGTTGACCGTATTAGTTAAAATAAAACATTCATATTCTTGTTTATACATACTATGTCAAGTAAGGGATGACCGTTTATTAGTTAAAGTCAAACATTTTTATTTGTATTTATATATAATAAATCAATTAAGGGTTGGACGTTAATTAGCTAATGTGAAACATTTTTATTATTATTTATATTAGGTCAACAAAGGTTGATCGTTTATTAATTTATGTCAACCAATCTACAGTTAAGTCAACAAAAGAAGTGAACAATTTTGAAAGTCAAGAAAGAAATTTTAGCTTAGAGCGGCTGAGTGCATTTGCATCCATCTCATGAAATTTTTGGCAATTTTTTTAAAAACAAATCGGTAATTTTTTTTGAAATTTTTGTGGGAAGATTCAATTTTTAAAAATTTTAACACTGGTTTTGGCACATCGAATTTTGGCGGTGCTTCATACGTGCTTTCATTGGAGAAGGAGTCTTACTCGACTCTTTGTCTTTCCGAACAAGTTGTTGACCCATGGAAGTGACCGTGTTAGCAGAGGCATGAACGGGTTCGCCGGATTCGATGTATGCTGTGGAGTACTGGCCACCTGACAGAAAGCTCCTGCTCGCGGTGGTGGTGCACAAACCCAGAGACATGGCAGCGCACTACTTAGATGTCGATGGTTGTTTGATGGCTCGGTGGTGCGTAAACTGATAGTTGCTCGGCGGAGAGCTACATATTTGTGGACGGGGTGGCACTGGGGATATCCGATCGGCAGAGGGCTGAAGGCGTGGCCTGAGCTCGACGGTTTCGTTGGCTAAGGTGGTTGGATGGCTAATGTTAAGGAGAGGGCTGCAGCTTCTTAGTTTAGGAGAAGGAGATGTTGTGTTTCAGACCTGGGGCATCTTGACTTCAACTTTCCAGGTATCAACTTAAGTTTGGCATTGAAAAGTAGCATCTTTTGTCCCACTTTGAAATACTTCCTTCTGATATGTTTGTAATGGAGAAACTTGGTTCGCTCCTTGTAGAAACAAGTGTTATCATAAGCTTCAAGCCTTGCTTCCTCTAATTCTTACAACTGATATTTTCTCTCTTATCCCACAATATTAGGATCCATGCAAACTTACTTTAAACCCAATATGCCTTGTGAGCTAACTCCACAGGAAGGTGACACTGTTTACCAAATATATGTCTATACGGAGACATTCCAATTGAAGCCTTATATGTTGTGCGATATGCCCATAGAGCATCATCCAGTCGTGAACTCCAATATTTTCTACTAAGATTCACCATTTTCTGAAAAATGTTCTTTATCTCTCGATTTGAAACTTTGACTTGGTGATTTGACTGTGGATGATAAGTTTTGGCTACTCGATGATGCACCCCATACTTCTTCAGAAGAGATTCAAGAGTCTTGTTGATGAAATGAGATCCCTGGTCACTAATGATGGCTCTTGGTACACCAAACCTATGAAAGATGTTAGACTTAAGGAAACCTATAACAACTTTAGAATCATTAGTCCGGGTAGCTTTCGCTTCTACCCATTTTGATACATAATAAACAACCAATATAATGTATATGTTTCCAAAAGAGCTCTAGAAAGGTCCCATTATTCCCCAAATATAAAAAATTTCACATACCAGAATAAGTGTTTGGGGCATTTCATTCCAGGAAGAGATGTTACCCATGCGTTGGCAGCAATCGCAATTTTAAAAAACTGAAAACTATCCTTGAAAATGATTTCCCAATAGAAACCAGAGTCAAGAACATTTATATTTGTCCTTCTAGGTACAAAATGACCACCACAAGCAAGAGCACGATGGTACTCTAAGATGGAATGAACCTCCTCTTCAGGGATGTATCGTCTAATAATTTGATCGGAACAAATCTTCCATAGGTAAGGATCATCCCATATAAAGTACTTGTCTCGATTCCTTAATCTGTTCTTCCGAGCTATTTCCCCGCCTTTAGGAAAAATCCCAGCAGTTAAGAACTTAACCAAAGCAGCATACCAGGGTGTCCTACCTTGAAGATTGGATAGGTGTTCATCTGGAAATTTGTCTGGTATAGGCATACCGACCAATTCTGACTGCAACCTACTTAGGTGATCTACCACTTTATTTTTATCCTTGATCTTCAGGTAAAATTCTTGGAGTAAAAGGATCCACCTTATGAGTCTAGGCTTGGATTCCTTATTTGAGAGTAAGTACTTGAGTGCTACATGATCAGAATAAACCACAACTTTAGAACCAACAAAATATGATCGAAATATTTCACAAGCAAAAACCACAACTAAAAGTTCTTTTTTATGTTGCTGTGTGTTGCATCGAACATGGTTCAGATTTTTCGAGGCATAATAGATGACATAACGCTCTTACCCATTCTTTTGCCCTAGCAATGCTCCAATGGCAAAATCGCTTACATCACACATGATATCAAATGGTTCTCCCCATCTCAGTGGTTGAATTATGGCGGCTGATGTTAACTTCTTTTTCAAAAGGTCGAAAGATTCCTGGCAGTTGTCATCAAAGTTGAATGACACATCTTGCTGCAACAACCTTGTTAGGGGTACTGAGACCTTTGAAAAATCTTTGATGAACCGCCTGTAGAAACCTGCATGACCTAAGAAAGCATGAATTTCTTTCACATTAGTAAGGATCATAACTATTGAATCAATGATACGACATGAAAAATGTCATTTATTATATTTTTCTTAGTTTAGTATTTTTAGTAGATTGACACTATACTCTTTTTCCCACTGAGATTTTTAATTAGGTAGTGTGCTCATATTTAGAATTATTTTTGAAATATTGTAATTTAGAAGTTTTGATTTGATTAGAATTATATTTGCTAAGATTATATAAGGTAATATTCTTCAAGGTTACTTGAAAAAAATTCTAGTAGATTACGATTTATTTTAGGAGTTCCAGTTAGATATGGTATTAGCTTCTTAAATCTACCATAATTTGATTAAGTTTCCAATTGTAATTAGGGTTTTGAGAGAGATTGCCTCTATAAATAGAGGGCTTGTACACAATTTTTAATAACCAGTTTTAATAATCAAAATTCAGATTTTGGAGTTTATTGATTGCGATCGTTAATTTTCATTGTTTCTTAATCTCGTGGGTTAATTATGTATCAATACCCTTTGTGAACTACTCCTGCGGGCTAGTTAGCAAACACAGAACCTTTTATTTGTGAGTTAATCATGCGAGGTTAACGAGCAAATTTTTGAATTGTGAACCAATCCTGCGGGCTAGATGGCATTACAATTCTCGAGCTATTCAAGATCCTGAGGGCTAGTTTTGATTAGTCTGTGCAGCTATACTAGGGTTTACGAAATCCCTCGTTTAGTCAACGATCTAAAATTCTACAATCCAGAGTCTTTCGCAAGAAGACTCACATCATGTGGGATCAGAGCAAATCAACAGTTTCTACGACCATAATATCAGTCGGCATCAGTTGGTATCGTAGGGCGATAACAGCTGGTAACTTCATATCTATATTTTTCAAGAAAATTAAAAAAAAAAGCAACAATCAGTTTTCACAGGCCATCTCACCACCTGCGCCGCCGCTCAGCATCTCCGCCGATTGCCACCGCAGCCACTCATCTCTGAAAAAACTGCTGTCACACCTCCGCCAGACATCCTCACCACTTATCTTCTCTGCTCAAAATTATCTCTGATCGATCGCTGACTGCCCTCCATCAATCGCAGCTCCATTCGCCACCGTTCTTTCGATAGATCTGATTTAGTCTTCTCCGGCCAAGTTTACCACAAATGAAACTGACGAATATCTTTTGGCCTTTTATCCGGGCTAACCAGGTGCGATTGATGATTTAGAGGACGAATTCGCAGAACGCTACCTGGGCTAACCAGGGCCGCCGACCACTCATCTTCTAGGAAGGTGATTGGGTTTGGTTGCATTTGAGGAAGGAGAGGTTTTCGAATGCTAGGAAATCTAATCTAAGTCCGCGTGGTAAAAGTCATTTTCAAGTATTAGAACGTGTGAATGACAATGCTTACAAGATTGATCTTCCTGGAGATTATGGCGTTAGTGCTACTTTCAA
>JAULKM010093679.1:0-11148 GCA_032355605.1 Rubia tinctorum
CATGTCATTACTCGTGGGACAGGCTAAAATAGAAAGTGTGCCAATTTTAGTGGGACGGAGGGAGTAGATTATTTTGAAAGTAAAAGCTATTTTTTGGGGGAAATAGAAAATGGTTTTCCCTGCATTCAAAATAAGTCAGTTTTGCTTATAAGCACAACTCTGTCAAACGGAGCCATAGTCCATGTCGTTACATTTTAGGGTCGATCAATCGTCTTAAGACGGGATCAAAGTATAGTTATGAAAAGGTTTATTTATTTATTTGGGTAAAATACATAAATTATCCTATTATTTCACAAAAGTGCTAATACAACCCTATAAAATTTGAAAGTACTATTATAATCCTAACTTTTGCATCAGATGTGCCGATATAACTTTTTGACACTATTCCGGCATTGACCGGTAGTTTTCCGGCTTTGACCAAATAAAAGAAGACTAAAATAACCCTAATCTTAAAACTAAAAATGCAAAGACAAAAATACCCTACATTCTTCTTCATCCTCTTCACAACTGCTCCACCACCTCCATCGCCACCGTCGGCGCACCGGAATCTGGAGTTCCGCCGGAACTTCTCCGCATCACCACCTTCGTCCTCTGTCTAGACCCACTTCTTCCGCCACCACCTCATCGTACCACCACCTCATCCGCCGCCGCCAACGCCCGTACCCGTACCCGCTGCCACATCCGCCAAGGCCGCAGAGAGATTGATCGTTGCAATCTGAAAATGATGGGGAGAATGATCGGAGCCGACGACAAGTTGAAGTACTCTAAGAAATCTAGGGAGGAAGATGAAGGTGAGGAAAACGAAGATGAAAATAGGGCAAAACGGAGGCGGTCAAAACTGGGATGATGTTGTTTCTGTAAACAATGGTCACGTACCCTGTTGTTGTTTCACCCCTGCACGACCATCCCATTGCTGCTCCACGCCGCCGCCGACCATGAGCCCGTCACCACCTTCCGAATCCCAAGCTCAAGGTCCACCTCTCTCACTTATCCTCAGATTTGCCAGTCACCGCCCACCACACCCCAAACCCTAACATTACCACCACCACCATCTACCTTCCTCTTCACCCAGCCCCCCCCTCCCGCCAGCCATAAACCCTAGCACCACCATCACTATCTCCCCCTCATTCTCACCCAGACCCCCCGCCCACCACCATATCTCCCCATCTTCACCCAGCCTCGTCGCTAGCAGCGGTGGTGGGTACCTCTTCACCCAGGTCGTGGGTGTCTCTTCACCCACCACCATCATCGCGCCCATCACCACCACCACCATAATCTCCTCTTTAAACACTAGAATCACCACCTCTCCTCTTTAAATACTAGAACCACCACCTCTCTTCTCTAAATCCCAGCACCTCAATTGTCCTCGTTGGGCAACCAGCACCTCCTGCGGATGAGCCCGACCCAAGCTCCATCGCCTCGCGCCTAGATACAGTATCGGAGGCCCCTAAATCCCAGTACCACCACTTGTCCTCGTTGGGCAACCAGCACCACCACTCGTCCTCGCTGGGCAACCAGCACCACCGGCGGCCGAACTCAACCTAAGCCACGTCGGCTCACGCTCAGATCCAATGCCGGTGGCGACATGAATTTCTCCATCGAACGTGACATAGGTGCAGGAAACCATCATTTCCGCCAGCACTATACGGTCCTGATAAGGTTCCTTCCTGTGTTGCCTTCGTTCGTCCACCGAGGAAATCCCCTCCAAATTCCGGCGATTAATGTTGAACAGACTGAGAGCTGGAAAAAATTGGACTTAAAAATTGTGGAGAAAATCTGACTTCAAAAATTGTGGAAAAATCGGACTTGAAAAATTGGACTATCTTAAAAAAATATGGAGAATAGGCGCAAGCTAAGAGCAAGAAGATAGTCCGATCAATGGAGAAGTAGATCAGACTTCAAAAATAGCATAGTAAAGTAACAATGATAAGGTAAAATAGTCCTTTAGACATTTTCTAAAATTTTGACTTTTTAAAGTGGGGTATAATGGTCAATTCACATAATTCCAACCAAATTCAAGTTGTCAGAGTTAGATTAGCACTTTCAAGCAAATAATAGGGTTATAATCGCACTTTCAGATTTTACAGGGTCATATTGGCACTTTCGACCAAAACATAAAGTCATATGGGCACTTATTTGAAATATTAAAAGTTAAAATTATATGTACAAGGAATGAGATTTTATTTTGAGAAAAACTGCTAAAATAACCCTGCATTTATTATGAAAGTGCCAATATAACCTTTGGTTTTGAAAGTACCAAAATGACCCGAAATTATCAATGAAAATCCAAACTATCCAACCTGGTGATTTTTTACCAAATTCAAAGTAATGACGTTTTTGCCCTTTAGGTGAAAACTGGAAAAAATTAAAAAGAAATACCAATTACGACTCCACCTATACAGCGCCACCACCGCGATCAAATCATTAGGGCTTTACGGTGGGAGAATATGTGTAGACCCTGACCAATGAGAGAATACTAATTACGATTGTGTAGACCTCGACTTCCCTTAGGTGTTAGTGTGACGCGATGGTGGAAGGCGGTGCATGAATCTAGGCATTTTCATACTACAGCATGGTGGTGCTTTGCCTGGTGGTGAGTTGTGTTTTGGCAAGTCGTGTCTTTGGATAAAGCAATGCACTGGAATGAGAAAACTCGTGGTAATCGCGTCGTTGAATTACAACAGTAATGGTGCTGCTTCAGCTGAAGGTGCTTCATTGGCGATGTGGCACGTGGAGTTGGGCATTTCCAGACTACAGTGCGGTGGTGCTTCTCCTGGTGGTTGGATGTGTCTTCGGTCATAACAATGCATCAGAATGAGCTACTTGTGGTAGCGGCATTGTCAAATCGTAGAAGCGGTGGTGCTTTTTCGGCTAGAGGTGCTTCAGTGGCAATAACGCTATATTACAGGGTCAGACTTATCACTCAACCTCATCACAACCCATGCCCAAACGTACGCTCCAAACCCGATATGGTCCCGAGCCGATCAACTACAAACTAGTAACTCTGAACTGCACCACACATGCCTCTTGGTCGTCCAGTTTCGTCCACCTAACCACTCTCGACTTGTGTCATCCCCCGTGTTGCGTTGTGCACAACACCCAAACTATTCGTGCCCAACACCCGTGCATGCAATGCCCAGTTACCCACCAAGCCAGCACACTTAGTGTTGAGTCATGGCCGAAGAAGACTTGTCCCTAACTCCTTTTCACGGATGGTTTTCTCTTTTACTTGTAATAAGCTTAGCTAGGTAGTTGACTTAGTTTATTTTTTAAGGTCCAGACCTGCGTGCTATTGTTTTCTTTGAATTTATTTTGTTCTTGTAGCTGTTACATGTAATTACTTTCGTACACAATATATGTGGAGTACTGAGCTACCCACATCCGGTTACCTTTGCATTATATTGAAATAGGAATTTTACTCTCGAAGTTGTCGGAGATTTGTATTGCACTTGTACCTCGTTTCTTGGCTCATGCTCTCAATCTAAACTTGCATGTATTTCATTGTATACTTGTCCACGTCCCTCTAAAGGATTTGTCTGTTGGGAGCAACCTTGTTGAGTGTGATGCACGTGGGAATCAGATGGTAGTTGTTGTGGTATATACCTCTCTAAACCAAGCAGATTCTAAGCCAAATGTGAACACCTCGTAGTCGGTGAACTGGATAACTGAGCACAAAGTACAACTGGCGGAATGCGGGAGGCACCTCACCTCGAGAAAAAAGATGACCAGTGTTCATGATCATCTTAGCAAAACCATGATTCGATAATAATAGGAGCAACGTGAGCCACGATCAGACAATTTATCGGCGATAAATAAATATCAAGAACAGTGAGAAAAGTGAGAAAAGTAAGGGCATTTTTCTAGATACAAGCTTAGACAAACTTAGAAACTAGCTTAGGCACTGAAGGTTATTCACAAGGTTTCCCCCGGGACCTTTTTTTGAAGGATAACAAGACAAGAAGGCCGACCCACATTATGATGGCCCATACAAACCCCCACATCAGTGTCGTCGTCTATGAGGATCAGTTTTTCTTTTATTTATAAGCCTTCATAATATCTGGAAAAGGTCGAGATTTGCAGAGAATTATCACTTGATGTAACATTGAAAACCAACATGCATAATAAAGATGTAGTACGAACTTGTATTGTAAAAGGACAGACAATCACAAAATCAAAAGGTATCGATTATGTACAAATAAAATTCAACCCCCAGTTATAATTCACTACCCTTAAAATTCAATCCTAGCAGCTTGGCAATCCACTTGTATTGAAGGGCATAATCCAGTTTATGATCAATTGATGTTTCAAGGATTGATGATCAATTCTTACTATAAAGTGGCTGCCAACTAAATAGTGCTTCCACTTTTATACTGCCATAACAATAGCGAAAAGTTCTTTTTCATAGGTGGATATTCCCCTATTTCTCTGATAAAATGCCTTACTGAGGTATGCAATTCGTTGTTGTTGCTGCATCAAAACTGCTCCAATACCTAACTCACTTGCATCAATTTCCATCATAAAATCTTTATCAAATTCAGGCATTTTGAGCACAGTTGTGGTTATGGCCATATTCACTCTATCAAATGCTTCAATGGTTGTTGCATTCTATTTGAATCCATTTTTTATGAAGATCATGCAGAGGTCTACAAATGATACCATAAGAAGCTACAAACCTTCGATAATACCCTGCTGATTCTAGAAATCCCCTTAGCTCCTTCACATTCTTAGGCTCAGGTCAGTTAAGAACATTGTCACCCTTTGTTTGATTCATTTGTGCCCCCTTGAGCTGTGATGATATGACCTAAATATTCCACTCGAGTCTTAGCAAAAACACATTTAGATTTATTGGCAAAAAGCTGGTACTGTTTCATAATATCTAACACCTCAATTAGATGCTCTAAGTGTTCAGAAAGAGACTTGTTTTAGACTAAAATGTCATACAAAATCTTTATGACATCATGATCCGTGCTTTGAAAAATTGGTTCATGAGTGCAAATATCACATATGACCTAAAATATCCCCATGAATTGGTCGGCTAGTTGGGCCCAAGATCATTTTCTTTGTTTGGGCAGGTTCTCATAACAGATTATCGTGGTCCCTGCGATGAAAATAGGGAAAAATTTACGTACCAGGTGATTAAGTGCATCGCAAAAACCTCATGCTAGGCTTGTAGGAATGTAGGAATTCCTTTAGGCTGCTTAGCCTGTCGTACGCCTTAAGTTGGGTTTGTAGTTTAAACCTCCTTGGCATCATGAAGTTTTGTAGTTCTCCCTCCAGGGAGGAGTATTTTGCCTATTTTTCGACACCGTATCTTCTGATCTCCTTTTGGTTTACAAAGTGCCATGAATTGCTTGTAGAGTTGCTCCCTCTTTTCTTATAAAAGGTTGTGAATGCTAAATTTTATTTTTAAAGCTGAAGGGGGGATTGTGCTTCATGTCACTCCAGATTCTCAAGTTTCATCCATCCTAATTGAGGCTTACTTCTAGAGATGTAAATAAATTACAAGTGGTACTGGTCTGCTGTGTTTTCTGGACAACTTGGATGTATTGTGGTTTACTTCATGATTCGAAGAGAACAATGATGACCTAAAATATTTGGTCCCTTCACATTCGGCACCACCGACGTGGTATGAACTCCTTGGATAATGGTGTTGAACTCTGGTTGTGTTGAGCACTGGATTACATATTCCTGCAAGAATCTCCCAACTCGGATTGGGGGTAAATGTTATGATACTAAAATTAGTATTGAGGAACTGTGCGCATGACTCTATTCTTCTGTTATCGCTTACCTGAGTTCCTTTGTTCCCTAGCTATTTATAGTTTCTTTCTTCTTATATTCCTAGCACCATGCTTCCACGTAGGGTGTGTTCATCAAGGCCATCGTGGTAGCTATGGTTGACTACGTTCCCTATATTGTGGCTATTGTGATGGATTTATGTGGTCGTGGCCAGATGCGCATTTTGTGTGTTGTCTATTTGAGTGAAGTTACGAGGTACTGCTGCCTTGTTTGTGTTCTGCCTGGTCAAGGCTAGTTTTGTGGGTTGCGTAGATACCTTACCTATACCAAGTTAGTTTGACAAGGTTACGAGATTGAGTAGATGTAATGAAAGAAAATCCATTGCTTGACAGTACGCCTACTCTACTTGATGAGGATGATGGTGCCTCTTCATATGCTCGTGGGGTTGCTGGGTGAGGGAATGAAGGTGGTGCAGTGGGAGAATGGGCAACCATTCTTGCCTTTTGCTCCTGCCTCACTTAATAAGCATAGTGGTCTTCAAGGGCCTCTTCATCCCTTGGCAGTTCTCGATCCTTGTGAAGAAATCTCGTCAGAAGAATTCATCCTAAATGGGTCGTTACAGCCTTATTGGCAACTACTGCTAGAGATTTAAGTAGCTATAATTGTATGTAATAGGTTCACAGATAATTGTTTGTGATTCTTCCTAATGGGAGTTTCCTACATTTGAGCAAAGAATTTGACTGTAATCTTTAGTTTTTTAAAATAAATCTAAGATTTGGTTTATTAAGTATTTACTAATTATGTTATAAAGTTTATTATTTTATTTATGGGCATTGTGTTAGGAGATGCTATGGTTGCTTCGCTTTTATTAAGTTTGATATTATTATTTTTCTACAGAGGGACATGTAGTAAGCCTTTACTAGTTGTAGTCAAAATGTTCCTTAGTTAGTGATACCTTTAAATGTTACAATATGTACAAGATTGGTACATTGAGTAGCCCTAATTGTAGTTTAGAACTGGTGATATGAACCGTGACCTTCTAACTGATAAATTATTGTTATCCTATTGGTTGTGTGCATATTTTTATAGATATCATGTAATTAGTTATATTTGTTGTTGTCGTCTAATTACTTAGCTGATTTTTATATGACTTCGTTTGATTGGAGAACAATTGCCCTTATGCTTACTAATTCGGTCCTTACTAATCCAATTTTCATTCAGTCTATATTTTTCTGTGACCGAGTGACTCATATAATCTTGGTCCTCTATGTATATATTTTCCACGTCGCTTTGGGCTACGTGTCTATCTTTATCAGGAATAAATTGTAACATGTGAATGTACCTTCGTTGAAAGTTCATGATGAGGTTATGGCGATCTTTCATCTATTCGCCCACTCGAGTCTCAAAATTATCGGTTTTCTTCAGGTTTCCGTTATATGGGCGTCAACTCCAACATAGGCTTCAACTTCTCCTAGAAACTATCAAAAGGAAAAAGGAAAAAACATAGATCCCTACATACGACGCCAATGATGTGTGGATTTCCTTTTGAAAGATGATGCTGCATGGAATCAGCTCAAGGAGAATCCTTGACTCTTTGAGTACCTACAAATGTTCCCGGGTTGTACTCAGGGAGGGAGCTCCGACGCTCAAGTCTGTATGGTCTTCTCATATAAGTATTTATGCAGTAGTTCTTACTTACCCTTTTCCAGTGTTTATATGGTGTCATGGTGATTATTGACTTCCGTTATTTCCATAGTTTTCCCGTTAGTGGCGTTGTTATGCTTATGTCTTCGTGGACTGGGCGAACTGCCTTGGTTTAGCAAAGTGGTTGCTACGCATGCTTAGTTTTAGCTAAGTGTCACGGTCTTCAATGATCATGTTTGACCGTCAATATCTCTAACTACATAAAATAACTTTGAATAAAAATTTAACATTTAGAAAATAGATATTAAGATGAATCTAACAAGATCTCACATGATAATTTTGTATTATTCATATATTAGTTGAAGGGATTAATGCATTTATACCCCCAATTTCTTGTTATGTGCACATATACCCCCAATTTTTTAAGTGCAGTTGTACCCCTAGATTAGTTGTGTATTAATAACGTGTACCCCTCCTGTTTGAGTCCGGACATTGATCGACTTGAAATGACCAAAATACCTTCGGGCCCAAACTCTGCTGCCGTGCCGCCAATTCACCACCTCCGCCTCCACCTCCTCCTCCCCATCCTCCACCTCCACCGCACCACTACCGCACCTCCACCTCCCCCACCCCACCACTACCACAACCAACCCAACCCTTACCACCAGAAACCCATCACCACCACAACCATCACCAATTCACCACAGACTCACCACCACCGTCTCGCCCTTCCCGTAAAAGCCCCCAATATCCATCCCCAAACCCACCTTCCAGGAAATCTACCGGTGTCGTTATCGTCGTCATCTTCTACCGTGTCGGCGAAGTCCCCCATCGCACCTGAACATCACACATCCACCACACCATGGTCATTCTCCGCCGCATTGGCGAAGTGCTCCATCGCACCAGTACACCGCATTACACCCCCACCACATCATATCACACTAATAAACCCACACACACCACCATCGCACCTCCCACTCACCGTCAGATCTTTTTCAATCATTGTTGCAACATCAAACCTTACACTCTTCAATTAGATCTGAAATCGATTTAGGGTGTGTTATGGGAAGAGGGGTGTGATTTGAGGTTTTCTTTTGGTATGGCGAAGGCGGTGTGAGACGGTGAATGAGGAAGGATTGATGAAGATGAGTTGAGAGTGACAAGCAGCGGATGAGGAATGGTTGATGAAGATGGGTCAGCGATGTTGATGACAACGGCGTATGAAGAATGAAGAAGGGCGGCCAGAGAACAAAGAGGTTGCTGAAGGTGGCAGATTGGCTGAGGTGGTGGAGAATGAGAAGAAAGAAGTTTTTTTTTTGCTTAAGGTGCAAAACAGTCATTTCCATTGAATCCAGCAATGACCGAAGTTAACTAAATTTTCAGACGACGATAGGGGTACATATGCACGTTTAGAAAATTGGGGGTATATGTGTACATAACAAAGAACTGAAGGGTATAAATGCGCTTTTTTCTTAATTGAAATTTAGGGTCAAAGTTTACAAAATTTGATTTTGAAAAATAATTAAGCAAATTTTAGTGGGACGGAGAGTGTATAGTTCTTCTTAGAAAGTCATATACTACTTCTCTCCCACCAAAAATGACTTAATTTCTTTTAACTCGCTATTTTATCCAAGCTGATATGGTAAGGAATAAATGCGAAAAAATAGTGATATTTTGGAGAAGTAGTGGGTTCAGTTTGAAAACTGTCGAAATTAAAGAGAACATTGTGAGAATTTAACAACACATTCTTTGTTATTTTAAGTAAATTGAAATTATACCATATTTTCGTGGACAAAAAGAAATTATGACATTTTTGCGAGATAGGGGGAATAATTCTTTTTAGAAGACTAGAGTTTAGAATTTAAGAAAATTGTTTGTTTCATATTTAAACGTGACACCCAGGAAGTACATTAAAAACTATCTTAATTTTTTCATAAAAAATACGGTGCAATGCGAGGTGGGACTTGCTAATTTTTTTAAAAGGCAACATGCATTTATCCCTTTAATTCTTGTGTTTGTTCATATATACCCCCGTGTTTTTTTAAAGTGCACTTATAGCCATTTTATGATGTTGACCTTGACTTTTCCAGCGTTGACAATTTTGAAATGACCAAAATACACCTCCCTAAAATTTCAATCGACCCGCCGCCTTTAACTCCGCCACCAGGCACTTCGTCATCTCCCTGCCAGAAAACACCCCCTCGCCACCCCCATCCATCTACTTTGCCACCTCCACCCCGCCAGAAAACACCTACTCGCCAGCCAAAAACCCAGCCACTAACCACCTTTCTGCCACCACCTACAACCTCCAAAAAAGCTCCCGCCAACACTTGGCTGAGCTAAGCCCCAATAGTATACCCACCACCACACCAACCCTACCACCACTACACTCACAACCACACTCGCAAACAACCCTCACTACCTCAATCGACGTCGGAACCCGCCACCTCAATCGACACCGGAACCCATGACCCATAACCCTGCTCATCTCGTCATCGCCATTGCTGGTTGGCCTTTCCCAACCTCGAGTTAGTCAGGTCTGACCTCATGTGGGTACGAAGGCGCTCAGAATTGAGAGTTTTTATTGAGTTTTTTTTATTTCGATAGAATTGAGGGTTGACTGGAATCGACTGAATTAAGGGTTTTTATTTCGAAAGGGCAAAACAATCATTTTCTTTGAATCCAACAATGATCAAAGTTGACCAATTTATCAGATGGCATCAAGAGTACAAATGCACTTTTGAAAAATTGGGGGTATATGTGCACAATCCAAAGAACCGAGGGTATAAATGCATTTTTTTTCTTTTTAAAATAAAATGATTCTAGGTAAAAAAGAAGCCAAGGATAAAAACGGGATTTCGAGCAGACTGAGGAGACCAGACTAGAATGAAACGCATACTCCCTTCGATTTTCTAACATTGGTTCACTTTCTTTTTTTGGTTGGTTTTTTAACAATGGCTCATTTCCATATTTGGCAAATCCTAGATTGTTTCATCCACTCAATTTACTTTTTATTCTCCCAATACAATCTCCACCACTCATTTTACTTTTCTTAAATATTGAGCACTTTTGTTGGGAGCCAATCTTAAACAACCGGAGGGAGTACAGAAATGACTTGGTACGTAGGTAGTAGTATATTTTTAATTAGGTTGAGAGAACCAAAATGAAGGTGATGGGCTGAATGAATAATTTGATAAAAGCATCAACGTGTCTGCTGAATATTGTCTTAAAGCCCAAAATGTTGGACCCGACCCGCTGATCCTGGAATCGCCACCCGGTCTCGTCACATGTGACTGTTCCAACATTATTCAACTTATAAATTTTCGGTGCTTTCCCTAATTCAAACTAAACTAAATTAAATTGTGTTGTTTGATGGTTCCGTATGTCACATTTTTTGGATTTTTAAAATCTGATATCACTCATTTTTTTGCTTGTATATCCATACTTCTTTCGTTCCAACTTTAACTGAAAAAAGGTAAAAGATGATAAATTTCAACTATAAATTGTAAATAAAATCATAAATAACAATATTATTTTGTTAGATCTTGTTCATTTCATCTAGGGGTGGCAAAATAGACCCGTAACCCGCGGGTCAAGCGGGTAATCTAATTTTAAACCCGTATGAGTAAAATGGGTAATGAGTTAAATGGGTAATGGGTAAAATGGGTAGTTGAAAAATATGGGTTGGACAGGTTGGGTTTGTGGGTTGACCGCGGGTTTACCTATATGGGTTAAAACCCGCGGGTTTACCCATATGGGTTGGTATAT
>JAULKM010093690.1:0-27082 GCA_032355605.1 Rubia tinctorum
AATGGTTATCTAAACCCCTTATGATGTAAACCTACCTAAATCTAGCAATCTTCCAACAAAAAGATAACAAAAGAGATATTAAATTCTTCGAAAAATACATGCATTTGACGTCTTATCAATAGCTATCGAGGAAGCAATAGTAAGAATGACTAGCTAATTTCTCAAGAATTTGGTCAATGAAAGATAAGGGAAAGTGGTTCTTGCGAGTTACCACATTTAAGTGGCGATAATCAATACAAACTCGCCACATTTAAGTGGCGATAATAGTTTTTAATACGGGTGGGACCAAGTTCCCATCCTTATTCTCTACCACGGTCACTCCCCTATTTTTTGGCACCACTTGAGTGGGAGTCACCCACTTACTATCAGAAATAGGATATATCACCCCTGCCTCAAGTAGCTCAAGGACTTCTCCTTTAACTACTTCCATCATCGGCGGTTTTAACTGCCTCTGAGGTTAGCGTACGAGTTTCACATACTCTTCCAATAATATACGGTGCATACAAGTTAATGTACTTATACCTTTGATATCGGTTAAAGTCCAACCTATGGCTCCCTTGAACTTCTTAAGTACCTTAATCAACCTATCCTCTTGGTCACTAGTGAGCCTACTAAAAATTATCATCGGTAATGTCCCCCCCTCGCCTAAGAAAGCATACTTCAAGTCTTCCAATAAAGGCTTAAGTTTTATTGCGGTAGTTCCTCTAATAAAGGTTTGGTCTCAGGTTTCACTAGGTTATCAAGGTTCTTGGGTATGGCCTCTATATGGGTCTTAATTAGTGGATCAACCTCCCTCACACTCTCCACTAATCTAGCATTCCTAGGGTCAAAGGGAACATCATTCAAAGAATTATCATCTAAGGCTACATCCATGGCAAAATCAAAAGTCTCTTGCACAATACCATCAATACTATCAATCAAAACAGGGTAGAATTTTTCAACAATGCAATTTACACTCTCATACATATTAAATTCCACAATGCATTTACCCCACTCTAAAGTTAATCTCCTTGTATGCACATCATCTTTAGCCTTAGCAGTTTTCAAAAAGGGTCTCCATAATAATATTGAGGTGGTATCCTTTTCATTCACCATATCCAAGAAATAAAAATCAGCCGAGAATGTTAATCACATTCTCCATGATACCTCTTGGGTATATGGTGGAGCGATTGGCTAAATGTATTACCACCCCGGTGGCATGCATTTTTGGAAACTTCAATGATCTATATAGTGAGTAAGGTATAACATTAATGAATGCCTCTAAATCCACCATAGCATCTCTAATCAAAGTCTCTTGAATTGTGCAAGGAATAACAAACATGCCAGGATCTTTACTCTTAGAAGGAAGGTAAATTTGCATGAGAAAAGAGAGATGATTACTAGATTGATCTACCATTGTATGCCTATAGTCATGCATTGAATCACACAATTTTTTCACCAAATTTTCACATTCAGGCATAAAATTGATAGCATAGAAAATAGAAGTGCTAAGCTCGCAGTGGTTGAGAATCCCGAATGAATCCCTATTGTGCTCCTTGCCTTGTTCATTCCTCAGCTCATCCAAAACAGGGGGTGGTGGGGCTTCCTCATCCAATAGCTTCCTCTTCCCCACTAGTTGGCTCACCTTCCCTATTAACTCGATCACTTTTCTCCCAACTTTCTCAACGCTTAAATTCCAAAATCTTTGATGCAACCAAATACCTGGTTTTGGAGTGAGTCACTAGCTTTACTAAAAATTTTCAAAGCCCCAAGTATTTCTTCACACTTAAATCGAACTGGGTGAGTCAGGGTATGCTCGTCATGCTTGTTCACGTTGGTTCTATAATACAGCAAGTTCCATCTCCCTCTCATAATCACTTAAACAAGAACAAGTCTCTATATGGTGATTGTAATGACACGCCCTACAAAGTCTCATGTTTTGAAAACTTTCTTCCCACATATTCTATTTTTTGGTTTTTTCAATAAAGACAAAAGCAAAGAAAATACACAAAGTTTGAAATTGTAATGCAAGGGTCATCGATTTTCACCAAGGACTCAAGCAAGACCTATGCCGGAAAATAACAAGCAAAAGAGCAAAACTAACTACTCAGCTAACACACTATGCAAGTTAACTACTAGAAATTTAAACTAAAATCCCCGAAAGTGGTGCCAAAATTTAACCTTCCTTCTCTCCCGGCATCATTAAACTCGAGAGGAGAGGCTTGGTGTATTAATGATCAAAAATAGAAATTTATATAGTTGCTCTCGTTCCTACTACTATGCTACCAAAAGAGGTAGATAGTGGCAAGACTAGGGTCATCCATAGAAATGCTAGATATCTAAGAGTCAACTAAACACAACCACGATCAGTTCATCAATCCGATCATCCGTCAGGAATAATCAGTGTTAGTAAAACAAGCCTACTACTATGCTACCAAAAGAGGCATATATTGGCAAGACTAGGGTCATCCACAAAGATGTTAGATATCTAAGAGTCAACTAAACACAACCTCGATCGGTTCATCAATCCGATCATCCGTCGGGAATAATCAGTGTTAGTAAAACAAGATTTGGGGGGTTTTGCTAACAACTACTAACATGCAATTAACACAAGAATGAACGATATAAACTGGCACTTGGGGAGTATTTGTGTAACATGATCTATGTTGTTGCGATCCTCATTTCTATCACATACAAGAGCTACAAACCTATTGTAGTGTGTATGACACATGGTTTAGTCGATAATCAACACTTCCTCATACCTGTCACATATGGTGCGCAGATAATCTTCTATTTGCACCACCTCCATAATTAGGGGAGTGCAACAATGGCCCTTCCTGTTGTACAGATCCAAATCACCCCTGTGCTATTACGTCCCGGGCACTACACCATGAATGCTTTTCCCAAGGATGAAAAAGTCAAAGGGGTGAAGATTCTTATCGATAGCTCTAGGGTTGCAAATTGCTAACCCTAGTTTGCTACTCTACCTATCTCTATCCATAACCCTTCGAGCCAATTTACCAGCTAAGACTAGAGTAAGGTAGATTGTAACATTGATTCGGCAACCCACGTGCACACACCCACACGGTTTCGGACTATGGTTACCCCAAACACATCTAGGTTTCCTTCCCCGATGGATAACAATAAGTGCACCAACATGAAAGTAGACTACAATGTGTGCCAGTCTTAGTGTGACAATCATGCAATTAATAAGAACATGAAAAAAGAGCCAACATAATAATCACAAACACATAGAAATAGGTAGATCTAAGGAATCTCACAAAAACATTAAATCATGAATATGAACACAGTCCCAAGTAAATAAACTACTCAAAGCATTGAACCCAAGTATTTCATTGGATTCAACACCTTTAGGCAAAAGGAAAATAAAGAGAAGAAGAGAAAAGATCCAACAGAGAAGGAAGAGTTTCTTTCTCTCTTTAGCCTACTCTTGAAGTCTAAAAAGGAACATAAACAGAAACCCTAGTAGACATAGGTACATATATAAAGTAGTAGGGAATTGTGCCTTGAAAAAGGCCTAAAATAGGCCTAAAACCCTAGTAGCCACAATTGGTGCGGCCAACGGAAAATGACGCAGGGCGTGTAAGGTTGGGTAGGAGCGAGGCGCGTGACACGGAATGGCCCGTGCAGCTTCATGCTGGCATGGGCTGCACGGTCTGACACAGGAAATGTAGGGTTATTTTGGCATTGTCCCTATAGATTGGCACTGGCCGTCAGCTGGTGTCGTGTTTTGAACTTCATATTTGAGCGTCCCATGTCGTTTGGCGTGGTCCGTTAGCTAGAATGAATTTATTCTCAGCTAAACGGCATGGGCTGTGTCATTTTTCACACCCTGTGGGCTACTCTTCCCTTTTGGAACTTGAAACGACGTAGACCATGCAAAACACTGTGGACCGCTCCCATACTTAGCCTTTGGAGCGAAATAGGGAACACTGGAGGCACGATCTGCACAGACCGACATGGCCCATGTTGAGGGGCTTTTGCATGACTCATGTTGGCTAGAATATGCCATGTCAATTACCCCTATAACAGGTTGTGCTACCTTGGCTTGGCTCGTGCTAGGCCTCGTGCCGGTTGGTCGGCCTGCTAGCTTATTCGTTTGGTTGGCGCCATCTTTCGTTGTTGACCTTCTTGAACTTTAAATCCACCTTTTCTAGCTTAATTCTATCTACTACCACACATTTAGGTCTATGGCCTTCAATATACTACCATCCTCATGAATGGCCTTCAATATCTTCTACCATTCTTACAAATGGCCTTCAAATATCTTTTGCTACCCTCGCGGATGGCCATCTACAAAATAATGTAAAAATACTCACGAGCAACCTAATTTTATAATAACAAAGGAAAATCCAGGTGCTCGTGAATACAAAGTGTCTATTAGCTCCAATAAGTACACAAAACTCGGGATTCAGACAAGAAAATCAACGATGGTCGTCTAAACCCCTTGTGGTGTAAACCTAACTAGAAATCAACAAAAAAAACCATGATAATAAATGTGCCGAATGCATTGTTAATATGCATGCATAATGGTGAAAATCATAGGCCGTGGGACATGTAATCTTACATGTCTCGCACACTCAAAAGACGTTGGACACACTCCAGACTGCGGAACACGCAGATATGCACGTTCTGCGTGCTCAGAATGGCTCGTGCCAATGTGGCTGCTAGGGTTTTATAGTTTTTTGGGATTTTCAAAGGCTCAATCCTATCTAATATATAAGCCACCTTCACTCTTCTCGGGTTTCAAAACTAAGAACTTAGTAGTCATTATTCTAGTAGGTAGGAAGTAGGAGGTTATCTCCTCCTCTCTTCATTTATTTCTCTAGGTTTTGCCTTATTGCATTAAATCCATTTATTTATTTGGATTTAATGTCTCTAGAGTAGATATTTTCTTTAGGTAATATTTGTATTCATGACTTGATTTTAACTTAGTGAGATTTTAGATTACCCTGTCTATTTATGTCCTATAATTTTTTTGCTTGATTTGTTTTTTACCTTCTTGTAAGATTTATTCCATGTTATGCGTAATGATACATCCATATATTCATGACTATTATATTATCATGCTAGGCTAAATTACTATATTAAGAGTGTTATATTGAGGCTATTGTAGGGTCGAGAGTACCGGGGAGATGAGAGCATTCTTGCTACCTTGACACTACCGACTCGATCATTAGACTCTAATTCCATTTGGCTAGTTTTTTGAGTGATTGCATGTTAGGAGTGCTTGACTAATTCCTAGAAATAGGAAACCCTTGGCTTGCCCTGATAGATAAGAATTATAGTTTGTAGCTACTAGGGTAGTTGAAATCCTAGAGCATCACTAGATGCCAATTTATTTGCCTCTCTATGCCTAGGTTTGGTGTCCATAGAGGAATGACCAGGACGTATTGTCCTCATATCTAATGGTTAAGACCTATGCAACACTTAGTTCCTCGGGAGTGAGATTATGGGGAATGAATTGAAGTATCGTAAGGGATCGACGCGCTTTTGTTAATTATCAACGCGGTGAGTTGGTTCTTGAGGGGTGACGAACCTATGTGTAACAGACATTGAGATTCCCGGCCATCTCTATCCTATTGACATTGGCATTAGATAGGTTTATATGTCTTACATGTAGTAGAATCTAAGATCAAAATCATTAATCGGTCATGTGACGCAAATACCCCAAGACTAGTTGATTATAATTTTAATCTCTTTGTTTCCATGCTCAGTAGGTTGATAACATTAGCTATTCTAGACACACAATCAGAGTGACGCCCGATTGTAGGTTGTGTAAAGCTAACCATCAAATTTTAGTATCTATGTGGACGACCCCGGACTTTCCACTAGCTACTCTATAGTGGTTAGTAGTGAGAATGGGAGAAACATTATAAATTTCTATCTTTAATAATTAGTACTTTGAGGGTAATTCTCCCACAAGATTACGACCCCACAGGGTACTGGTCAAATTTTGGCACCGCTGCCGGGGATACTAGTCTTAATTTAATTGTTAGCTTACTTGACTGGTTGGTATAAGTAGTTTGTGATTTTGTTTTTTTTGTTTGTTATTTTTAGAGCACTTTAATACCTTATTTTGTTTTCTCCTAACTTGTGTGCTAGTGTTTCTTTGTGCACTAGTAGTGTATTGCTTCTAGTTTGCTTCTAGTTTGTGGTACATACCAATAACAAAGGAGCCTTACACACTTACTGGAAAACATAGGTAGACGAAGAAGGAGGGGGAGATGGGTTAGTGAGGTAGCTCCGCAAGGGCTGACTATTGAGTTAGAAGTAAGTGAGAGATTGTGGTGAAGGAAATATAACTTTAAGGGAATTCATGGCTCCAAACTTGGAGAATCAACCTCTATGTATTGTCTTCACGCCCCTTCCGTAGAATGTAACCTACGAGTATAAGAGTAGAATGATTCAATGTCTTACAAAATTCCATGGGATGGTCGGCTAGGACCCCAACAAGCATTTGCCAGATTTTCATTTGGTTTGCACAAATATGAAACCGACTGCATCTCAGTGGAAAACTACAACATACGATCCTTTTAAAAAAAAAACTAAAACTCACCAAGGTGAGGGGATATTTATTTGGCTCCAAAACCATGTAATAAAGTCATAAAAACATTGTAGCTTGAGAGAGATAGATTTACAATGAGAGAATGAATACCATAAGTACTAAAATTAGGCTATTTTGGCCTCCGGCTCTATTCCTTATTCCTTTTTTATCAATACCCAAGTTTGAAAAAAAGGAATAGCCCCCTTTCGCCCCCCCCATTTTGAGGTTTAAAATAGCCAATCACTTTTTTTCTCCACGCTAAGTGTTAAAAAAAGAGGTGGTCTTCCATAATAGCCCCTTGCATACTAATTCCCCGTAAGTAATACACTTAATGAGTTTTATATCATCATACGATTCCAGTTGAAAGAAGTTTTCGTGTGTCTGCAATGCGTCCTTCTTGGTCCAATCCTCCAAATCATTGAGTTGAGTGTTGATGCTGATCTACAGATTGTGAGTATGGAGTATGGCATCTGTCTATCGAGGCTCTGCTGGTTGCAAAAAACCTGAAACACCACAATCTAAATTAGGGTCTTGAGAAATATCAGGAAACAATTTCTTCATTGTTTCTAAGCATCATCGATGTAATCCCTTGATGCGATGTTGACCTTACATATCTTCTTATACCTGTCATGAGAGAAAAAAAAGTAGATTTCTTTTTCAACATAATAGTGATCATTTAAAGTTCTAATGTAGGGAAAATAATTAGCATCAAGCACTATTAGACCCCTAATCTGTCTTGGAAGGTCAACAAGGTTAAAGAAATAAGTGACCTTTGTAGTTCTTGCTAACTTGTCCAAGGGGTTTAATACACTGTTTGCTTCCTTAAATGTATGAGATATTAAGCCTTTTATCCTTATCATTAGTCTCAAAATTTCTCTTATCTATGTGATGAGGTTATGATCCTTTTCGTTCTCACTTCGAGACGAGGCAAATGACTGGTTGTATAACCAACTGCTGGGATGTATAACGTCTTGGACGGACATGAAGTGCATGTTCTAGAGAAGTACTTTCTCGCTTGCAAGTTTAACAAGTTAAAGAAGCAATTTTCCAACATCTCCCAACACCCAAACGAGAGTTTCTATGGTTATTGGAATCGATTCAAACACCCCTTGGGGAGCTTCTTGTATCACTCATTCATGAAGGGGAAGTTTATATACTTTTTCTTCGACACACTGACCAAGAAAGACATAATGCTAGTCAATGCTTCTAGTAGTGGCTTTATCTCAAGCAAGAACCACGGGAAAGTTATAGATCACTTTGAAGAACTAGCTAATGAGACAAGGTTCTTAGGTTCCTACTCAAGGATGAGAAAGATCATTGGGGAAAACCTTACCACCCTAAGGTTGGAGGAACAAAGGCAAGCCTTGGAACAATGATGAAGGAGCTCATTAAAGAGAGAGCTCAACAAGCTAAGTATTGTAGTGGTTCCTCTTGGGACCACCCTATTGACGATTGCCTTACACAACGTGAGTCTAGGGATACTGGAGGAAGGAACCGTGGATGAAATATAATGATAAAGGACTAATAGGATGGACATCGATACGAGGATAGAGATAATTGGGGTAACAAAGACGTAGGACACCCAGATGTTTCAAACAAGCCCTTGAGGTCATGGTCGAGTTGCATGAGAAATCCAACTCCCTAATTCAAGAACAAATATGGGACCTGGACATCAAAGTGTTTTTGAAAATTTGAATCTTGGAAGCCAGAGTGGACTCCCTAGCCTTGTCAGTTCAATACCTAGAGGCAGAGTCGTGAAAGAAGGCTATGCACCACTCACATGGATCCCAAGCCCCATATACTAGTGTCGTAGATGTGAAAGCAGAAATGAAGATCCATGAATTCTATACATGGGAGGACATAGACGAGGAGTGAGTTGGAAGGTTTCACAAATATCATAATGATATACTTGGGGGGAAAATGGAGGGTGGAAAGAATGGCTCCTCCCCCCCCTCTATTCCAAATGAATTTGAAGCATAGGCGGGAGAGCCAGCGCAACAAGGAACTTTCGAAGGTTCTTTGAAACTGTGAGGTTAGTGTTCCTATCTTTGATGCTATCAATCATATACCTAAATATAATTTTTTTTGAAAGGATTATATAACTCAAAGCATGATCCAAGGCATAGGTTTTTAGAGAAATTAGTGATCACCCCTTCCACCCTTTGTGCGAAAAAGGCTTTCCCCATAAATGCAATGACCCCGACATCATTCACCATCACCTACATCATAGGAGAAACATTAATCAAAGATGCCATGATAGATCTAGGATATTCCATCAATGTCATCCCATATTCATTGTATAATTCATTGAACCTCGGTAAATTGCACAACACCAGAGTGGTAGTTTAATTAGCCAATTGCTCCACCACATACCCGAGAGGTATTTTGTAGGATGTATTGATTAAAGTAAATGAACTGACATTTCCTGTGGATTTTTAAGTCTTAGATATGGAAAACGAAAAGGAAGCCACACTAATATTTTAGGTAGACCTTTTTTAAAACATCTAGGGCTAAAATTTATGTGCATACGGGGAAGTCTAGTATGGAATTAGGTAATGACATTGTCAACTTTAACATGTATGAAAGAATGAAGTGTCCTTTTGATAAATCTCCTTTGCATGTGATTGATGTTATTGATGAAATTGTGCAAGAGATTTTTCATGATAGTATGATTGTAGCTTTAGAGAATGAACCTACTGATGATACATGTCTTGATTCTCTAAATGCTAATTTGGTAGAAAGCATGGTGGAGGTTGATCCCAAAATTAAGACACCCTTAGAAATCCTCTCGGAAAACCTAGATGAACAAGTGGTACCGTAAACCAAGCCTTCCATAAAGGAACCACCGGTAGTCAAAATTAAGCCTTTACCCAAAGATAAAATATATGCTTTCTTCGAGAGGGAGAGACATTACCGGTAATCATATCTAGCATGTTCATTAGTGACTAAGAGGGTAAATTGATTAAGGTGCTAAGAATGTTTAAGGGAGAGATACGATGAACCCTAGCAGATATTAAAGGTATAAGTCCCTTAACTTGTATACACCAAATACAATTAGAGAAGGGGGCAAAACCCGTATGGTAACCTCAACTGTGGATAAACCCACTGATGATCGAAGTAGTTAAAGGCGAAGTTCTTAAGATACTTAAAGCAAGGGTGATATACCCTATCTCTGAGAGTACATGGGTAAGTCCTACCCAAGTTGTGTCCAAAATGATCATGGTGGTAGCGAATAAGGACGGGGATTTGGTACCCACTTGTATTCAAAATGGGTGGCAAGTATGCATTGATTATATCCACTTAAACGCGGTGACTCGCAAGGACCATTTCCTCCAACACTTCGTTGATCATATGTTAGAGAGGTTGCCCGGTCATACTTACTATTTCTTCCTTGATGTCTATTCGGGATATTTCCAAATAGCCATTGACCCCGAGGACCAAGAAAAAACCACCTTCACATGCCTTTTTGGAACTTTTTCCTATAGGCACATGCCATTTGATCTTTGCAATGCCCAAGACACTTTTCAAAGGTTCATGTTTAGCTTTTTTTGGAGTTCATTGAAATCTTTTTAGAGGTCTACATAGATGATTTTACTATCCATGGAGACTGTTTCGATAGTTTCTAACACCATCTATCATTAGTGCTAGAGAGATGCATCGATACAAACCTTGTAATGAACTTCGAAAAGTGCCACGTCATGGTAGAGATGGGTATTATGCTTGGCCATGTCGTATCATATTAGAATTAGATAAGGCTATGTGAATACCATTAAATCCTTACCCTACTCTACTAGTGTTAGGGATATTAGTCATTCTTAGGACATGTCGAGCTCTACCGGTGTTTCACTAAGGATTTCTCTAAAATCTCATTTCCTTTATGAAAATTGTTGCAAAAATGACGTGGAGTTTATTGTTGATGAGGATGGTAAGAGAACCTTGGATGTGTTGAAGGGAATGCTTGTAACTACCCCTATTATACAACCACCTTATTGGTCCCTTCCATTTGAGATAATATGTGATACTAGCGATTATGCCATATGTGTGGTACTAGGGCAAAGATTAAGGAGGGTACCGCATGTTATAACCATACCTCAGTGACTCTAAATGATGCATAGCTTAATTATTCCACAACCCAAAAAGAGTTTCTAGCTGTAGTATTTTCCCTTGAGAAGTTTAGACCCTATTTTCTCGGTACCATGGTTATTGTTTACAGGATCATGTGGCACTTCACCATTTAATGACCAAAAAGGAAGTAAAAAGTAGACTTATTAGGTGGGTCTTTCTTTTGAATGATTTTGACCTTCAGGTAAGAGACAACAATGGTAGTGAAAATGTGGTAGCCAACCATTTAAGTAGGTTGGTTCCCTCTGAAGGTCTAGATCCCACCGAGGAACAAAACAAGTTGGAAATCACTCGGGAATAGTTCCCGTTGAGCAATATTTTAGGGTAAGAACTAGCCAACCTTGGTATGGTAATTTGGTTAACTACATAGTCACAGACAAGTTTCCCCCATTATTTTTATATAGCACAAAGGGATAGGTTACTGAATGAGGAAAAGGCATATGTATGGGACGATCCTTACTTATGGAGGAATTGCTCTAACCAAGAAATTAGGAGATGTATTCCCAAAAATGAAGTGGAATTCGTTCTTAGATTTTGTCATTCTTCCCATGGTGGTGGCCATTTTAGGGTATAAATGAACCATTAGGAAGGTGATGGAATGTGGTATTTATTAGCCCAACATGTGGAGACATACCCGAGAATTTATCCAATATTGTAACAATTACCAAAGGATGGGTAACATATCATGAAAAAATGCAATGCCCTACACCTTCTTTATGCCCTATGAGGTCTTTGATGTGTCGGGGATTGATTTCATGGGACCCTTTCCTAACTCCCTAGGAAACTTGTTTTTTGAGGTGGTAGACTATGTGTCCAAGTGATAATGACCAAGGCAAAAAATACCAATGATTCAAGGACGGTGATGGAATTCCTCAAGTCCAATATCTTTTCTCGGTTCGGCATCCCCTGGACTATGATTAGCGATAGGGGAACCCATTTTTGCAATAGAATCACGGAGTCCTTGTTGAATAAATACAGCGTAACCCACAAGACATCCACCACCTACGATCTCCAAACAAATGGACAAGCGGAGATATCTAATCTGGAAATGAAGGCCATACTTGAAAACACAGTGAACCCATCAAAGAAAGATTGGATGGTGCGCTTTGAGCCTATTGAATCGTATACAAGACCCCGATAGGTATGTCACATTTCAGGATCCTTTTTTGTGTGCAAAGGATGCCACCTCCCGGTTAAACTTGGCACAAAACATATTGGGCCATGAAAAGCCTAAATATGGACTTGAAGGAAGACGGAGAACATAGGAAGATATTAAGCGCAACTCCTATGAAAGCGTAAAAATTTACAAGGAAATGACGAAAGCATGACACTAAAAGAGGATAGTGAATAAGAACGTTGAGGTAGGGAAAAACATCATTGTTTACCAATATTTTCTTTGTCTCTTTCCAGGTAAATTGTGTTCAAGGTCGGTGGGTGCGTGTGTGGCGACAAAATTTTATCCTCGTGGTGTGATAACGAAGTAGATGAGAAGGATGACACCAAACTTTTAGTCAATGGACAAAGGTTGAAACCTTATTTTGACTTGGGAAATTAGGGATTATTCGAGGAGGAAAACCTCCTCCTTGAAGAACCAATCTATGAATGAACTCTTTTAAGGTAAAAAGTGCTTTTATAACCCTACCTAATTCATATAAGTGCCAATATAACCTTTTGAAAATAGTGCAAATATAACCGTTGATAGTTGATGTAAGTGCAATTTTACCCATTCCAGCGGTTTGAAGACGGATTTGATTGAAAAGATGATTTTATCCCTCCAAAAAAATGGAAAAATATATTAAAATTACTATATCCCCAGCCCTAACATATTCATCTTCTCCATTTTATTTCTTCTTTCTGTTGCCTTCTCTCCATTCTTCTCTGCTTTCAACTCTGCTCTCCAGTTTCTCGCCTTACCCCAGACTATTTTTTTTCTAGCCTCACATGCCAAATTTTCCTTCGTGCACGTGTCCCTTCTGTTTAACTACTAGTATCGCTCCACTATACAACGTGGTCACAACCACAATCATCAACCTCCAAAGGTTACAGAAAAAGTTGCGTTATCGTCATCCAACTAGCGTTAGTACTTTTGTGTGATTTGTTGTTGGTATATCATTCTTTTTGTGGGAAACATGTTTTGTTATTGAAAAGAGTCACCGGTTATTTTTCCTAGCAAAGCTCACCAAAATGAAACAAAAACCAGCCTGTAAATTTACCTTCTTCGACCACCGTAGATCTTCAACGCCCCACCTCAGACCTTGTTCGGCTAATGCAGTGGCTTGCTCTAATGAGGATGTGGAGAACGTGTTCGCTAATTTGTGTTCACCACAGCCTATTTGGGTTACTTTGGAGTTGGGTTTGGGTTCTGGGTTTCAGGTGGTGAGCAGGGTTCGAGTGGGCATGGTGGTGACAAGGTAATTTTGGGAGTGGTTGGTGGTGGCAGAACAAGGGGTTCGGGGGTGGGCTGTTGTGGTAGGTGGACCTAGTGGTGATGGCCGTCGGGGGGACAACCGGCGAAGATGGAAGGGAGATCAGCTGATGAAGCAGCTGTGTGGGAGCAGGGATGTACATGAAGACAAGGTTAAGGATGGAGTAAACCACCAGGGTTGGTAAAATGAAATCAAGTTTGCTGAGTCCAAAATTGGGACGGCTGGCCATGTCACCGAGAACGCAAGTAGTGGCCAGTGGTGGCCGGTGGAGAGGTGGGGATGGTCGAGTGGATAGGGTGGGTGGGATGAGGGTAATATTGTTCTTACACTTTTAGGTTTTAGCCTAAGGGGTATTTACGTCATTTTATATGCGGTCAATGTCGGCCAATGCCGAAAATGGTATCTTAGGGGTTATATTAGCACTTTTATCAGCTAGTTAGGGTTTTTTTATACTAAAAATTATATGTGGGTTATATTGGCACTCACTCAAACAGGTAGGGTTATATTGGTTGATCCACACTTTGCGGGGTCATTAAACTGTGAGAGAATTAACCCACGGAGTGCTAGGAGACCAAAGATAGAATTCATATATTGTTCCTGTGCCACTACAAACTACTATAGAGTAACTAGTGGCAAGTCTGAGGTCGTCCACAAAGATGCTAGAATTCAAAGGTTAACTATACAAAACTCAGAATCGGGCGTCACTCTGATTGTATGTCGGGAATAGCTAGTGTGATAAACATGGTTGGGGGGGGTGGGTGGTTTATTTAACAAACTACTAATCATGCAAAACAAGAGAACAAACTATATGAAGCTAAGCCTTGGGTATATTTTCATAACATGACTGATAGATAACTTTGATCCTGGAATCTATCACATACAAGGCATATAAACATATCTCAGTGTCTATGTCACATAGTGTGGTTAAAAGTTGACACTTCCCTATGTCTATTGATCTACGACCTGCGGGGTCACTAATAAATACCAACCTTTTGAGAGAATGTACTAACCTGCAGAATGCTTCAAACTAAAGATAAATATTTGTATTATTTCTCCCGTACTCACTGCTAAACTACCAAAGTGGTACATAGTGGCAAGTCCAAGGTCATCCACAGAGATACTAGGAATTTAAAAGTTAACTACGCTGAACTCGTAATCAGGTCGTCAATCTGATACATGTCGGGAATAGTCTATGTTTCCAAACAAGGTTGGGGCGGGGTTATCTATTAATAATCCACACTCCGCGGGGTTGCTAATAAACAACCTTTCGGGAGATCTACTAACCAGCTGAATGTAAGATGCAAAGATAAAGATTTATATGTTGCTCTTATTCTTACTACTAAACTACCAAGGGGTAGATAACAACAAATCTGGGATCATCCATAGAGATGCTTGGAATTTTAAGGTTAATTATGAAAAGCCGCAATCGAGTCCTCAATTCGATCAAGTGTCAAGAACAGCTAATGTCACAAAACAACGTTTTGGGAGGTTTTATATAACAACTATTATCATGCAAGGAAAAGATTGTAAACTATATAAAAATAGAAATCGAGGAAATTTTTGTTACAAGAATGGTAGTATATTTTGATCCTAGATTCAATCAAGTACGAGACGTATAAATCTATCCTAATACTTATGTTACATATTATCATTGGTTGTCAACATTTCCCCCTATTTGTCACATAAGAGTAATTTTGTTTTCTTCTACCAACACCACCTCCGTAATTAGAGAAATGCAACAATGGCCCCGCTGCTATGCAGTTCTATATATTCTTTGCAAAGAATTACATCTCGGTCTCTCCACTATGAATGTTTCTCCCTAGACCTATAGAGGCAAAAGTATTGGCACCTTGTGGTGACTCTAGGTTTGTGATGACAAGAATCAAATTATGCCATCCCTAGTTGCTACCACTATAGTGTCCTCGTATTGGGCTAATGTCCAGTTATTCACTAGAGAATAGCCAGTGTAATAGGTGCACGGTCATCAGAGTAGTGCTCACGACCAACATGCATACACTCACACGGTAGCAGACTTCTCACTCCCTCTATTACCCTAGACAACATGCCCTACGTGGCAACAATAGTGCACCGTACAATGAGAGTAGACTAAGGTGTATGCCGACATAGTATATCAATCATGCATTCAATGAGAATATAAGGGATAAGTCAACATAATATTCACCAGCATTAAAGGATCCAAAATAACTACCAAGTTATGAATACAAATATAAATCCCCAAGCTAAATCACTACTCCCTAAGCATTGAACCCAAATATTTCATTGGATTCAATGCCGTTGGGAAAAACAAAGAGAAACTAAAACTACGAGAGAAGGGTTAGTCTCTTTCTCTCTCTACCTACTTTTGAGAAACTTAGGTGAATGAAAACTAAACTTGCCTAGCTTAAAATCTACTAGACATAGCCTCCTATATATAGTAATTTGAATTTGTGCCTTGGAAAAGGCCCAAAAGGAGCACTTAAACCCTAGTAGTTATCTGGCATGGGTTTTGCTATACCACACGGTTCATGTTTCTCAACATGGCATGACCCATGTAATTCAGCACAGACCGCTGGTTAGGCATTAATCTCGATCTTTCTAAGAGAAAGGTCACAGATTCTTCATGGGTCATCGGCTGGGGTGACTTCCTGAGCATTTGAAAGGCACGGGCCGTGTAGTTCTTCACGAGCAATAGGCTGTAAAATTTATTTCCATTTTGGAATGGCACGGGCCACGTAAAAATTGCGGGCCAGTGGCTAGGAGTCAATTTCTGGGCAAACTGATGGCGCAGATGTGTAAATCTTTGTTGCTAGTCTTTGCATATTAAACTTTGTTGCACAACCCATCTTGTACTTAGCCGCATGAGCACATTGGAAAGCACGAGCTGTGCTGATCCTTGCAGCCCATGCCAAAGCAACTTAGCACCACCAGTGTAGACTGGTACAACCCATGTAGTATCACACGGCCATGCCAGTTTTTTCTTTGTCGATCTTTGACACTTTTTCCTCCCTAGCGTAGTTCCATCTACTACCACGCTTTGACTCTTGGCCTTTTGTCTACTTCCATTCTTGCTAATGAGCTTCTACTATCTACTACCACTCTTGCGGGTGGTTTTCTACAAACTGCGCTGGAGTGCTTATGAAAAATCTAATAAATAATCTCACAAAACAAGATCTAGATATGATCGAAAGGACGTAGCATCCATTAGGTCTAATTAGTCTATAAAACTAAGGATTTAGATAAGAAAATCAACAATTTCTATCTAAACCCCTTGTAATGTAAACCCGACTAAACCTAGCAATTAACTAACAAAAACATGATAAGAAATGTGTCAAATTCCTTGGTTTACACATGCTTTTCGGTGCAGATCAATCCCCCCACACTTAAACCTTTACTTGTCCTTGAGTAAACAAAAATGATCAAATATCTGAGTGGAAAGTAGCATCTAAATAGAGTTAACCAATACATTCAACATTATTCCTAAGCTACCCCAGTTCCCCCAAAGATGTGAGACTCTAAAAAACCTCACTCCTCAAAGAAGCTAAATTAACATATCCAACCGATTATACCAAGAAAAGGGCAAGGTATAGATGATAAGTGTGTTCGGCCCAAGACAATCCAATAGATGTTTAACAAAGTTTCTAATTTCTCTCCATTTCTCTCATTTTGCCTAGAAGCCCTTTCAGGTTTTCAACCTAGGTTCACACAAGATGTACTCACTTATAAGCTTTTTCCACACCATGGCCTTTCACTTTTACATAGATTTTTCAACCTATCCGGGCCTTTCCCATTGTTTCCTAAGTTTCCCTTTCGGGTTTTTTACTTAACCGGATATATTTTTAATTTTTTTTTATTATTTCAAAATTTTCAATTTTTTGTGTAGCACAAAATGCCACTTCATTCTACTTGAAGATAATCAAAGAAAAACAAACTAATCCACCAAAAATTTTCTAAGATCCCCACAACTACAAAAGGTGCTCTCACACAAAAAACAAACTAAGAAAACAATATTTCAAAAGTTAAATGAGGGAAAAATAAAAGGAAAATATAGTCCTCAAAACATCCAAAACAATCACAAGAGATAATCAGCAAGGACAACGGAGATGCCACCATGTGAAGGTGTTCCAACCCCTCCCCCACACTTAGTGCATGCATTGTCCCCAATGGATGTAACCAAGGTAAGGACAAGGTTGGAAACACCAAAAAGTCCTCAAAATCGTCCACCACGCCCCTACTCCTGTAGCTTGTGATGTGGGTACCCATCTCCAATGCCTTCTGTCCGCTACCTATTGATGATTTCCAGCATATCATGGTGACGCAGACCCATATCTATCCTCAAGTACTGTAGCTGATTATCCACCCAGTCAAACCTGTACACATTCTCTCCCTAATAATAGTCAAGATGTTCACCAAGCTGAGTCATATCCTTCATAATCCCAAAAATGGGGTCTTCCCAAGCATGCATCCACTCCGTCCCACATCTCGGTGGTTGATACCACATATCGTAAGATGAAGTAGACTGGTATCCTTGTGAACTATGCTCCCAAAATTGGCTGAACTGTTGGTGCTTCCATGGGTTAGCCTCATGCTGGGAAGGGCTAAAGATGTTGTGTCGATGTTTCCCAAATATGGAGGGGGTCCACGACTACTGTGTCTGCTCGATTCCCAAAAATCATAAAAGTGGGAAGAGAAGCTGTGTCTGTGAGAATCTCTAACACTATCGTTGTTGGACTGATACGACTCTTTGCAAATCTTAATTGGTCCCTTGTAAGGTGGTGGTGGCACTAACTGATGCTCAATGGATGCTGGCTACACAAACATCGGTGGTGGCTGTGACTGGTGGTGGTCGATGGAGGGTGGCTGCTCCAAAATCTTATCCTCATCCACTGGGACATGATCATCCTCCTCTCACTGCTCGTCATCTGGAAGGCGGTGGTTCTCTAAGTACCACTGGCACACCCTGATATGGCTGAATGATAATATCCCGAATCCTAAATGTCTTAGCTAGCTTGGCCATCTCGGACTGGGGAAGTGTCCTGAAATTGTCGCCTTTGTAGCGCCAGTGAGTCACCCAAGACTCAAAGTGTATCATAAAGGCTAACACCATAACTGCAGGAGTAAGAGTGTACATGGAGTTAGGGCTCTCCGACATATCCTCACTCATCAGAAGGCAAAAATGAGGTTCTAGGAGTGATATCATGCCCACAACAACTATCTTTCCCTTGGATCACATGGAAAGGTCGTACCACTAGGTGGTCATGGACAAGAACAGGGCAGGCTCGCCTAGTACAAATTGACCATAGGTCCCAACAGTCCATATGAGTATAAGTAGTGGCTTCCCTATGGCAACAACCTAGTCATATATCTGAGTGATGAGTACAATATATCGCTATTCTCGCTCTTCTTCACCTGCGTACACCGGGTAATAGCGGGCTAGAAAGTATGGACATTGAAACAAGAGCAATGTGCGTTATAACCATCCACATCAACGTAATGCTTCCACCCGAAGCATGTAGCTATCTCAATGTGTGTAACATACTGGGCCACATCCCCTAAATGGAACCTGGCTACCTTCCCACCAAACCTGTTGACCCCTGGCTTTACAGTCACCAAAAACACTAGGGTTTACCTAGTATAAGTGGGGGCTGACTTTGTTGTGAAGTCCTTCACTCCTATTCTCCTCAGGAGCACTCTGAGTGGTTTGTAGAGTTTGAGGTGCTTGAGGGTCCTCTCATATACAAACTTTGTCTCTAAGATGGGGAATCCCACAACACGCTACTCCCACCACTCATAATACTCCTCCAGTAGAATGCGCAACCCCATAAATGGCTCGCTAGGACCGCATTTGTCTCCTCTGCATAATGAATAGTATATGGTATCAACAATTGCAACTAACAGTCCACAATTCTCCACAACTAACCCACACTCTACCCACAAAAATTTATAATCACACTAAAGCCCTCTTCAACATGTCCGCAAAGTGCAAATATCCAAAAATTCAAAAAACAAACTTCCAAATTTCTTCAAGAAGGTTCGACCAAATACATTTGGGGAGAATCAAAGATGAAATATTATGGATTGATGATTGTGTCATGTGTGGGAATCATCCTGGGAAAGATTCCAACGATCCTTTGTATTCGGAATAGACCAAATCTCGGAATTTGGTAGATAATTCAAAGAGATGGCCAAACTGAATTTTCAAAAATCTGGGCAGATTCTTGAAATTTTGGATGGAATTTGGTAATTTATTTGTGGGAAATGAAGAAAATAAGATTTTGGGACAAGTTTGGAGTGATTTGGCCAAGAATTGAGGAAGTTATGAGGGAATTAAGACTCGAGAGGGAAGGAGTTCAGTTTTTCTCAAATTTTATTGGTTTGAGGAAGAAGATGAATGAAGGACATGGTTAGGAATGAGGCTTTTATAGAGAGATCATGAATTTTGATTGGTGGGCTTGGGCGGCACGGGTATCATTCAAATGGCACGGCCTGTGCTACATGAACACCTCGTGCCGATCTGCTTTGGCATGGGACGTGCTTTAGAAAATGGCCTCGTATCGGTCTGTCTTAGCATGAGGCTAGCACGGTCTATGCCAAGCCTTGCCCGTTCAAACTTCTTCGCAAAAATCCCTTCACCCAAAAATATGAAAACCAAGAGTAGTACTGTTCCAGCCAAAATCTAAAAACACCACCAATGATCAAACACATTCCAAAAATCATACAAATTTTACAAAACCTACTGACACCAAATAAAAGCACGGTTTCTTTATTACCATCCTCATGACTTATTATTCATGCATTTTTTAGATTTAAAAAGAATGGGTTGATGGGTCACCAGAATTATCGTCCTCTACACCACCCATGACAATGTCCCTATGGACAGGTTTCCACATTACTTTGGGCTTACCCTTCACTTTGGGAGACACATACCAAACACATTCATCCTTCACAATGACAGATACATTCTGATTGATTTTATGAGTAGGAAGGGATTTAGAAGGTTTTAAATCCTTAACCCACTTCTTTCTCCGTTGCAATTGGAAGTAAAACATTCTTAATTTCACAATGAACGTCCAAATCATGCTTATCAACATGTGCATCATCAAAATTCTTATTCGTGGAAGATAGAACATGCAGGGTCTCTATAGTGGGCAATAACTCATAAAAATTAAAATCTTGTACCTTAACCAATGTCAATTCCTTAGCCAATTCCTCGAGTTTAGGAGGTGGTTGAGGATGTTTCAAGTCCTCGCCACTCTCCACCAACCACTGCATGTTAATGATCATAGAAAATAAATCTCCGATATGAATGTTATCACTTCACGATCAAAGCTCAAGACATGATTCATTTTATCACTTTCATCAACATTATCAAGGAACTCATCTAGCATAGAGATATGACACTGCACATAACAGGGGAAATAGGTGAACTATCTTTAGATCTATAAATCTCAAATCCAACCTTATCAACATTACCCTCTAGAGTTAGTGTTCCCAAATGAACATCCATTTTAGTCCTTGATGTTTTTAGGAAAGGTCTCCTCAATAAGATTGGGGTGCACCACCATCTTGCACTACATCAAGGACATAGAAGTCCTCCAGAAAAACTAGATTGCCTACCCTGACTATGATATCCTTAACTATACCTCTAGGGCTAGCTTAGGAATGATCGGCTAGTTGAACAATAACCCCAGTGTCTCTAAGCTCACATATATCAAGGTTCTCATAAAGGATAAAAGGACTCACATTAATTGATGCACCCAAATCAATCATAGCATTTTTCACCAATTTACCACCTAAGGAAATAGGTGTCGAAAACCTTCCGGGGTCATCGCATTTCTTAGGTATGTTCTTATGAGCTAAAGTAGATATTTACTCTATTTTCAATTGATATACTTTCTTAGTTGGTTCAATCCTTTTTTATGCATGCATTTTTCAAAAAAATTTACATAAGGGGGAACTTGCTCAATCACATTAAGAATAGAAATGCTAACCTTGATACTTTGTGAATATGCACTTCATTGGTTGCCACCTTTGGCTTTCCACATAGAGCACTAGGAAACAACGGTGGAGGGATAGCCCCTGCCTCGATGGTGGGGAGCTCTCATGAACTCCTATTCAAAAACAAACTCGTATTCTTCAACCTTGGTCTTGTTGCTCTCCACAATTAAGTCATCTTCTTGCACAATCTCTTTCTCGGCCTCGTGTACCTCCTTCACGCTTCTCAACTTCAAGACACTCATATTTCATGGATTAATCTCGGGTTAAGATGGTAACTTTATGGATTTCCTAGCCTCAAGTCAGCTCATCGAAGTGGCAAGTTGGTCAACTTGGACTTCAAGGTTCGTGCTCGAAAAGGCTAGTGTCGAGCTCCTCAATCTCTCTCCTTGTCCGCTCTGCGAACACATTACTCTTTTTTTCCAATTGAGCTACTGCATTAAGGATCTCCCCCTGGTCCGATTTGTACAAAGAGGCATTGTTGTTGGAAAACCCTTCTCCCATCGGGTAGGGTTGATGTTGAGATTGTACACCTCGGTTGTATCCTTGATTTTCCTCGTGCCACCAAAAGTTGGGGGTGATCGAGCCATCGAGGATTGAAGGAATTTGTGTAGGGGTCTTGTCTATCTCTATCTTGGTTCCCCTGAAACCCTTGTTGTTGCCTTATAGAAAATTGCCTATTTCCACCATTAAAGTCCAAAGACTTCTCTTCTTCAAGGTCTTCAACCACTTGGGTGCACGTATCGGTAGGATAATCAAAACTACAAATGCCACACCATAACTTGTTGAGCTCTCCCCTTCCTGAACTCTTTCATCATCGAGGCAATTGCTTGAACTTACTATTCCAACTTAGGAGAGTAAGAGGGATAATCTAATGTCTTCACAAGGAATCGGGTGCCAAATTGTCTTGTTCCATTTGCCTCCTCTTCGAATAATTCTGTTGCATCCTTTGGACTCTTGTTAGCTATGGATCTATTGCACGCCGCATTGACCATTCTCATATTCTCATCAGAAAGGCCTTCAAAGACATATTACACCAAATCACATTCTTTGAATGGATTGTAGGGGTAACTCGCCAACAATCTCTTAAACCTCTCCCAATACTCATAAATAAAGGGACTCGTTCACCATTTGCAAAATTTTGGAAAGCTTCTTCTTTAGACCCACAGACTTGGAAGCCAGAAAGTACTTTTCAAGGATCCTCCCCTTCATGTCCATACAAGAAGTGATGAACCCCGATGGAAGATAACATAGTCAATCCTTGGCCGTGTCCCACAGAGAGAAAGGAAAGCATCTCAAGTTGTAATCCTCTTCCAAAACTCCGGGTGGATTCATATTGGTGCATACTAGGTGAACTCCGACAAGTGCTTGTTCGGGTCTTCACCGGTCATCCCATGTAAGGTAGGTAGGCATTGGATCATGCCACTCTTCAACTTAAAATTCATATTTGGTGGCTAAAGTGGGAAGACAATGCATAGGGTTTAATTCTCCATGTTCGGAGCCAACAATTCCCTTAGTGTACGATTTTTTTCAGCCATCTCAAAAGTCTCCTCAACCTCTACCCTAGCTCGCGTTCTTCTCCTTCTCATACCACCTGTGTTATCCATTAGGTGGTGTAAAGTTCCTAAGTTTGTGATACGGGTATGTACCATAGACTAGAAACTAAAAAATACCAAATTAAAGATAAACACTTGCAAACATATTAGGAGTAACCGGAAAAACTATCAAAAAGTCTCAACATTAAAAACCAACCAAAGCTAGAAAACAAAAGGAAAAACAAAGACACTAACTACTAACATTTAAATCTTTAAACTAGCATCTTTGGAAGTGGCACCAAAATTTGATCTGCTATCGGTAGATCTACTAACCTGCGGAGTTCACTAACCTATCGGTAGATCTATCGGTAGATCTACTAACCTGCGGAATGCAAGATGCAAAGATAAAGATTTATATGTTGCTCCCGTTCTTACTACCAAACTATCAAGGGGTAGATAGCGGCAATTCCATGGTCTTCCACATAGATGCTAGGAGTTTAAAGGTTAATTACGCAAGCCACAATCGGGTCATCAATCCGATCACGTGTCAGGAATTGCTTATGTCACAAAACAATGTTTTTGGGGATTTTATCTAACAACTATGATCATGCAAGGAAAAGATTGTAAACTATATAAAACTACCACCTGATGATGTTTGCTTTACATGATCGGTAGTATATTTTGATCCTAGATTCAATCAAGTATGAGACGCATGAAACATATCCTAATATTTATGTCACAAAGTGTGATTGGTAGTCAACACTTCCCCCTATCTGTCACATAAGGGTGCTCTCATTTTCTTCTACCGACACCGCCTTCATAATAAGGGAAATACAACAATGGCCCCACCGCTGTGCAGTTCTATTCATTTCCCGTAAAGAATTACATCTCATGCACTACACTATGAATTCTTCTTCCGAAACCTATAGAGGCAAAGAGATTTTCACCTTGTGGTGACTCCAGGGTTGTGACGACAAGAATTGAATTATGTCATCCCTAGTTGCTACTACTATAGTGTCTTCCTATCGGGCTACTATCCTGTTATTCACCAGCGAGTAGCTAGTCCAACTAGCGTACGGTCATCAAAGCGGCGCTCACGACTCTCCTGCATACTTTTACACGGTCACAGACTTCTCACTCCCCCTATTACCCTAGCCGAAGCGCCCTGTGGGACAACAATAGTGCACCATAGATGAAAGTAGTCTAAGGTGTATGCCAAAATTGTATATCAATCATGCATTTAACAAGAATGTAAGGCACAAGTCAACACAATGTTCAAAAGAATTAAAGGATAGGAAGATCTTAGAATCTCACAAAATAACTACCAAGCCATGAATACAAAAATAAATCCTCAACCTAAATCACTACTCCCTAAGCACTGGACCCAAATATTTCATTGGATTCAATACCCTTGGGCAAAACAAAGAGAAAATAAAACTAAGAGAGAAGGGTTAGTCTCTTTCTCTCTACCTACTCTTCAGAAAATTAGGAGAATGAAAACTAAACTAGCCTAACTTAAATACTAGTAGACATAGACTCATATATATAGTAGTAGGAATTTGGGCTTTGAAAGAGGCCCAAAATAAGAATTTAAACCATATAAGCCGTATGGCATGGGCCGTGCTATAGCATACGACCCACGTTGCTCAGCCTAGCATGACCCTTCTAATTCAGGACAAGCCGTTGGCTGGGTATCGATCTTGTCCTTATAAGCGCACGGTCGCACCATTCTTTAGAGGCCGCCGGCTGGGGCCACTTCCTAAGCATTTGAACGGCACGGGCCATGTAGTTCTTCACTGGCTGTCAACTAGAAGCTTGATTTCCACTTGTGACTTGTGCAGGCCGTGTAAAACATTGTGGGCCGCCAGCTGGAAGTAATTTTTTTAGCAAACTGATGGCAGGGGTGTGCAAATCTTTGTGTCTGGTCTTCGCATATTGAGCTTGGTTTTGCACGGGCCGTGCAATATACCCATACTTAGCTGCACGAGCACATCGGCTAGCACGAGCCGTGCTAATTCTTGCAAAATGTGCCAAAGCAACTTGGCACACCCGTATAGTATTACACGACCGTGCCAATTATTTCTTTGTCAATATTCGACTCCTTTGTCCTCCTTGCCTTGGTTCCATCTACTACCACGTTTTGAGTTTTGGCCTCTACTACCACGTTTTGAGTTTTGGCCTTCATTCTACTACCATTCTTGTGAATGACCTTCTATTATCTACCGTTCTCAACCTCCCTCCCGGTTCCGGTTGTCCCTCCCGTTTTCGGTTCTCCCGATTCCGGTTCTCCCGTCCGATTCTCCTATCTGGTTCTCTTCCTTATATATCCTGGTTCTATTTTATAGCCGGTTCTCCTTCCAATTCCAATTTTCCTTCCCATTTCCTTCTCATTTTCTCCCATTTTCGGTTCTCTCTTTATTTTTTCTTTTCCATTTTCGGTTCTCTTTCCTCAACTCACATCTACCCATATTTAATGCCAATTAATCCGAAAAGGCAACAAAAATGTCTATAAAATTGGTTGTAAATTTCAGATGTGGTAAAATAATTTTCACAACATTACTCTACATTTGAGAGGTCAAAACTCCATGTCTTATAAGGTATTTTTTTAAAATTTAATTGTTAAAGTTATGACTTATTAGTTGTTTAAATATAAGAATATATTTTATTTCATCATTAATAGATGTGATATTTTTATAATTTGAAATGTGGTTATATAATATTTCATTGTGTATGCATGGTCCCATATGTTGAATTTAATTTTTTCTTCTAGATTTCATCATTAAGGGTTGATAAAATGTTAATTTTACTTAAAATCATAACAAATATGTAATCTTACTTAAATTAGTAGTATATAAAAAGAGATCATAAAATGTGTATGTGTTTCTTGTCATTTTAAAGAAACACGTACACATGAACTAATTCGGTAGCAAGTTAATAAGGGATCGGTGTGATAGTCATGGTGTTATTTTAGACGTTAGTTTGTTTTATAATTGATAAACATGGTGTGAAATTTAGGAGAAGATGAGACACTTGAATAAGTAAAATTGTTTTAGTGGTTTTGTATGATTTGGTCCGTAGTATGAAATGAATTGAAATTTTGGTATATAAAGTATTTTCGGTGAAAACTAAATTTTGGTTTTTTTTGTATATACAGAATATTTGCTGACTTGTTGGTAAGCTAATATAACATATAAAAAATGATTCGAGTAATGATGATATAACAAAAGTTAGTCTGGTTATACTAATTGTCATAAAACGTTGGCTGAAATAAAATAATATATGTTGATGTTAGTCATAAAATGTGTAGGTGTATGTTTTTATTTATTGCAATGATGTATAGACCATTGGGTATAAATGTGGTTGTAGAATATTGTGGTTGTTGATTTCTTTTTTTTGAATAGGTTGGGGTTTATATTAAAAGGCTCCCCATGCCTTTAAAAAAGTAATATTTAAAGTGAGTTACATGAAGCTTAAAGCTTTGATGGTTGAGAAGACAAAAATTGTACACGAATCTCTACACCTTTATGAACAAAGGAGATATCAAAAAGATCATGAGATGCTCCTAGAAACCTTCCATGTGATTCCATTTCGTAAATTTCCACCCCCTGTGTTAATTTATGAAATGTTAATTTATGAAATGGCCAGACATTGAAGGACTGAGTTTCCAATGCCTCAGTAGCGGCTGATCATGAATGGAGAGAGCTGCTCTAATTGCATTGCCATTAAGAGGCTTTGATGGTTGAGAAGTAGGCTGATGATCCGAGCGACTCATGGTTTTCACAGTGCCTCATAGTGTGGAGCAACTTGTAAAATGGAATGGCATGATTTACTTCCAAAGCATCAAAGTTTCTGAAAATTGTAGTAGAGTATCTTCGCAGCAGATGAGAAAGTGGTCTGTTTTGTTTCCACAACATTTATGTCTGCAGTCTGCATTAATAGAGGAAAAGAGCAGCAATAACAACATTCCACAGTCCAGCTAGTTTGAAAAATACAAGTAAGAGGACTACAACAAGGAGTAAACAGATTTTGCAGCAAGCATAATGCAGAAGCCAAAAACCAAATAACCAAGAACGTGAAACTTTAAAGATAGGGATTAAGGTGGGTAAAAGGTTTCATTTCTCAGACTTGGCACTTGTTTTTCATCCATGAGAATGAGTCCTTTTGTTCTAGAGTCCATGTTACACCAATTAATTTTCTTCGTTTGTTGGTTAACAATCCAATTCCCACCAGATTTTGCAATAGAGTCAGCCATTAAATTTCTCTGTCTATGGATATGGAACAATGAGATCCCTCTAAGCCTATCCTTAATGGATCTACATAAGTGAAAAATTGAAAATGAGCTTTCATTGGTGATACAATATAGGAAATAGCATTCTTGCAATCAGTTTCAATAGTAACCAAATTAAGATTATCTTTAATTGAGAAATTAATGGCTAACTGAATGCTAATCAACTCAGCCT
>JAULKM010093691.1:0-11148 GCA_032355605.1 Rubia tinctorum
TCACATTAAGTAGACAACTATATCCACTCAAATCGCTGGTGAAGCTAATGAAGTCATGAATCCACCTCTTGTAGTGGAACAAATTTGGTCTACAAAAAACTTTGTTAATTAGACCTAATAGTTCATTGCTCCATCATCCATCACTATGAAGGGTGACTTTGTCGTTTTTCCATCACAATATTTGCAGGTCTCAATCGACTCCCAGTCAAATGATTCCACAGTTCCCTCCCACTGGAGTCACTGCATGCACTTTATGTTCATTTGGCCAAATTGACAATCCCAGAGGTATCCCGGACTCTAATAATTTGTCTTTATCCATTTTGATACTTAAGTCATAAACTTGTTTATCTATATGAAGCAGAGAAAGACAATTGTCTAATTTTACAAAACTACAACACGTTCATTTAAATTGGAATAACCATTTATCCCTATTACAATGGAAAACCTTCTGTGTCCAAAACAAATGGTGAATGTGTTTTTGTAAAACTCATATCAAAATAACTACTATATGATCCAGTGTAAGACAAAAAAAGGCATTGATAAACTGTAAGTTCCTACGGTCAATGGAGCAACCCATGCTTCACTTCTCTCATGTAGGTTGACCTCTCATTAAGGTTAACTCCTACTTTGATCTCTTCATAATTTTGAAATTTCGAGAAACAAATATTGTATCCAATACTCATCAGTAGAGTTATTATGATAAAGATTGTTTATGATGTATATAACTGCAATGTCACCTACTCACCCATTATGTGTCCTCTAAGAACTAGGGGCAGTATCCCTTCTAGTGGCATGTGTTATTGTAGTTGAAGTATTGGGACATTTCAGACTTTACAGCTTTCTGCTTCCTAACAGTATGTTGTGTCTTAGGTGCATAAGTGTTATTGTTACCAATGATGTATCCCACTTCTTCATTCTTCCATTTTTGATTCAGATCCCTTTTGCTCCTGCAACTCTAGAACCTTGTTCTTGGTCTCGATCTTAACACTTGGCTCAACTTATTTTAAGCATCCCATGCAGGTTAGTCAAAGTATTTTATTTCCACTTAAATGGTTCTAAACTATCATATAGTAAATAGAGATAGACGTTAGGGGCCAACTCTCAGCCATAGGCAAAACCAAGTATCTCCATGTCATCAAATGATCTAATCATTTTCAAAACATGAGATCCTTCTAGTTTCCCTTTCTCGATGTTACAATCAAGAATGGTATTAAAGGTCTCAAACCTTTCAACCCTAGCCTGCTCATGTATTATATCTCAGAGCTGCAATTGGATGTTGTAAGTATCTGAGTTCAAAACATTCCTTGCAATTATGTACTCATAATGTTCAACATACGACACTTGACATCGGGGATTTGAATGACATACTCCTTCTTTTCTTGCATTAGAACTATAATCAAGTTCCTTTTCCAAGTAACTGCCGTTCAATTCATCCTTGCAAAGGATCGAACGCAGATTAGAAGAGTTTGGGTTACTAAAAACTGAGAGCATGCGAAAGCACAAGAGAGTGAAACTATATAAAACTAGCACTTGAGGAGTATTTGCGTAACATGATAGGTATTATGTTTTGATCCCCAATTCAATTACATTCAAGATATACAAACCTATCTTAGTGTTTGTGACACGTAGTGGGGTTGATGGTCAACACTTCCCCATACCTGTCACGTAGGGTGCACATGTAATTTTCCATCAACACCGCCACTGTAATAAGGGGAGTGCAACAACATCCTTACCTGCTGTGTAAATCTGAATATTCCCCGTATTATTACATCCCGGGCACTCCACTACAAATGCTTTCTCCCTAGGCATACAGAGACAAAGGGATAGACACCTTATCGATGACTCTAAGGTTGCGACTCGCACTAAACTAGTTTTCTACTAACACTATATCTATCTGTAACCCTTTGGGACAATTTTCAGACAAAGACTAGTGTATGGTCGATCATAACGTTGACTCAGTAAACCACATGCGCACATCCTTACGGTCCCAGATTTTCATTACCCTAAGCGCATTTGGGTTTCTTTCCCCGGGGGATATCAATAAGTGAGCCAACATGAAAGTAAACTACGGTGTGTGCCAATTTTAGTGTGATGATCATGTAATTTATAATATCATGAAGAACAAGCCAACATAATAATAAAAAATACACCGAAATAGGTGGATTTATAGAATCTTCCAAAACAAAACGAAATCATGAATACAAATACAACCAAGTTAATTAACAACTCCTAAGCTTTAAACCCAAATATTTCATTGGATTCAATACGCTTAGGAAAAACAAAAAGAGAAGAAAAGAAAAGATTTTAGAGAGAAGGAAGAGCTCATTTCTCCCTCTACTCTACTCTCAGGGGTCTAAAATGAGCATAAACTTAAACCCTAGCAGACATAGGATCCCATAAATAGTAATAGGGAATTGGGCCCTGAAAAAGGGCCAAAATAGGGTAAAATCCCTAGCACCCAAAAACGGCATGGCTCGTGCAACCAGACATGGTCATTCCGGCTGGGGGGCTAACACAGCTCGTGTATCGCCTTGTATGGCCGTGCCAGCTGTGTATGGCATGAACCCAAACATGTGGTAGAAGGCCACAGACCCAAACACGTGGTAGAAGGCCACATACCCAAACACTTTGTAGAAGGCCATCTATTACCACGTGTTTGAGTCCGTGGCCTTATATCTACTACCATATTTGCGAATAGTCTTCAAATATCTACTACCATCCTTGTAATGTAAACCTAACTGAACTAGCAATCAACCAAACAAAGCATAATAGCAAACGTGTCAAATGCATTGGTTAACACATGGATAAAGGTGCAGATCAATTCCCCCACACTTAAACCTTTACTCGTCCTTGAGTAAACAAAAACGAGCAGAGATCAAAGGGGAAAGTATCATGCAAGGATAAGTTAACCAATATATTCAACCTTATTCTCAAGCTACCCTAGTTCTCCCAAAGATTTAAGAATCTCACAACTCTCACTCTCCCCGATGAAGCTATAGTAATCTATCTACCAAAATCAATCCAATAAATGGCAAACTGTATGTGATAAGTGTGAAGCCAAACCTACTCCGCCAAAAGAATCCACCAATGACAATCCAAGAGAAGTTCAATTTCAAGTTTCCATTTTCTATCAATTTATCTCATTTTTTCTACGAGCCTTTTTAGGTTTTCATCCTAGCATTCTCACATGTTGAGCTCACTACTCACCTTTTTCACACCGGCCTCTCATTTTTGCCTAAAATTTTCAACCTAGCGGGCATTGCCTCTCATTTTTACTTAGGTTTTTCAACATATCTGGCCTTTTCCCATTGTTGCCTAAGTTGCCCTTTTGGGTTTCCAACTTAGCCGTGTATATATATTTTCATTTTTCAATAATTTTTGTGTAGCACAAAATGCCCCAAATATGGGCTTCATACTACATGATGATAAGAAAAACAAAAAATTATACCACCAAAAATCTCCAAAAGCATCCCCAATGCAAAAGGATAACACCCTAAAGATCAAAGCACACCTCCAAAGTGCATCCAAAACATCCCCAAACAAAATGACATAAAAAACACAAAGGAATCTCGAGATGAAAAACATCAAAGGGCCTCACTACTCATTCCCCCACACTTGAACCATGCATTGTCCCCAATGCAATGAAATGGCAGAAATCATAAGTGAGAAAGGGAAAAGTAGTGGCACTTACACTTGGGACCCCAAGGGTCCACCCTCAAGCACCTTGTCTCACGTCTTCTCCTCCTTTCTTCGTATCACATTTCTTGCCAATCAATGAGAATAACATCTCAAAAACCATCAAACCTCTAGATATGGAATCTATAGATCAGTTGCTCGATAGCCTCCTCTTGTACATCCTCCCTCTCATCCACAATAACGAACTCCTCCTTCACTTATCGCTCAATGGAATCCAACATGGCTCCCCAAACTCACATGGTGTTCTCCATAGAGTCCAACCTAGTCCCAAGATCCTCAATTTGCAAACTCATCCCTCATACTACGTGATTGGACTCTTGCAATATTTGGGTAGAACTTACGAGTTGTTCCCCAAAAGTGCGTAGTTGGTCGAGGAAGTCTGCGGGTATGTGACCGTGGGTAAGTGGTGCTCTTGATGGAATCTCACCATTCTTATCCTCAACATCCATGTCAGAGCATTATAATACTTTGTAAAAGTCCTTCTAAAACCTCAGAATGGCTGCTAGAAACAAGTCCTCAACTAGATTGTCTTGGTTGATTGCGGTGCGCTCCGATTGTGGAAAATACATGAAGCTGCAAACTGTAGTGCCACCTTACAACCAAATGAATCGGTCCTCTGAGGTAGTGGTAGAAATCATTGTAGACTTTTCTAACTTGTCCATAGTGTACCTCATCCCCGAACGATCTAAGTTCGCCAATGCGAACGGAGAAGGAGTCGGATGCTCCAAATGTTGGGCTAGAAGTCCAACCATGCCTTCTATTGGTATCTTTCCACCTTTCTTCTATCCCGATGATAATAATTACTCCACGCCCCGACCAAATTGGGGTAGAAAGTCCCTTCTGAGGTCATCGCCAAAAAAGATTTGGACATCCCGGCTGGGGAACTGTGAGATTTCTCAGTGGCAAAAATATACCTATAGAAAGGAGTTGCTGGACATAACGCAAAGATGGGTGGACTATTTTGGTACTCTTACATAGATATCTCCTTTCCGTGCATGAAAGAATCCTAAAACAATTCTTCATTGAAAATGGAAGGACTTTCCTGTGTGTTCTTAGAACCTCTTTCCCGTACTTCCACCGGATGCTTTGGCTACCTCCCGATGCGACATAGTGTACTCCTTATCATCCAAGTGGAAATGGAGGATCCTCCTCCCATCATTATCCATTGTTTCCTCTAAGTTTTCCAAAAAGTCCAAAGTCCCCCTTATGTAAGTCTTGGAATGCATGTCCAAGAAACCCTCTAGTCCTTTTCGGCTTAGAAAATAAGTGACAGGCTCGAGTAGACCTAGAGTTCCCAAGGTCTCTTTCATGCAAACTTCATCTCCAATATGGTCCTCTTTGGGCTATTCAAGTACCTCCATCTTTGGGCCGCCCTCCCGGAATTGTTGGTTTACCCCATGAACTCCTCAACGACATATTCATGAAAATTCATATCAACTCATCAAGAAGGTCATGTGATCAAATATCACTCTTCCTAAACAACCACAACAAGGGATATCATCAAAGCACAAGAAAATATACTTCTCCCACACTTAATTCAATGCAAGATCATTCACATAACCCACATACTTCCCCAAAAACACCTCAAAGTTTAGAAACTCATTCCTTCTCATCACAATACAATCATACTAAAGAAAGAAAGTAAAACATAAGGTTCAACGGATTACCTAGAGTTTTAAGTTAAGAGATGAAAAATCCATACAAGAAGAAGCAAAAATGCAATTTTTTTAGAGAAAAGTTTCGAATTTTCTAGCTTCTCCTAGGTGAAGTGAGAGTGAGTATTCTTGAGGGACTTGAATGAGCTTATGGATTCCTATGGGTAGGGGAATGTGCTATGGATTCTTATTTTCAGCAATTCATGCTCATCTAAGAGGGGTTAATTTAGAAGTGAGATACAAAGAAGATAAGGATGGCATAGGTGAAAATAGAAACTTTAGGGGACAAATTACAACTTAATTAATGCCTAAGGGAGGTGGTGATGTTTAGTATCGTACTATTTCAATCAACCATCCTAGGGAATAAAAGATTTACTAAATTAATGTGGCAAAAATGCATTGGCAATCTGCATTTTTGACCCACCTACAACACAACACGAGGCTAAACATGATGGTGCCACATGCATCCTTGTGTTGAAGGGGGCCTAACATGAGGTAGCCTTGTATTGATGGGGGGGGTGGGCTGACAAGAGGCAGTCTCGTGTTGGAGGGGGCCTGACATGAGGCTAGCCTGTGAACATGCCTTTGTTTTCCGTAATTCTTCCCTTTCTTCAAAAGAAACTTTTTTCACCCATCAAGTCCTGTTTCTTTTCAACTAAAAAGCACGAAATCCGATCTTAACTTGATAATCAACAAGGGTTTCACCTCAAGAGCCTTTGTAAAACACAAAAACATGCAAAATCTATCTACCAAGAAATATCAAAACAAAGTAAGAGTGAGAGCACCGTATTTTTATTGTCATCCTCATGACTTATTTCTTCATGCAATTTGATTAAAAAGAGCCTCCTGTTGGGTCTCCGGAGTCGGCATCGACAACTCTACCCACGATGACATCGTTGTGGATAGGTCTCCACAAAGTGCCATCCTTACCTTCACGCACTTTGCTCTCCATAGAGAGTGAATGTCCATACCTAGCTAATGTTGAGTCCTTAGCTATTTCCTCAGGTTTAGGAGATAGACGAGGGGTTGTTACATCCTCACCACTCTCCGATAACTGCTGTTAATGAGCATAGAAAAACAATCCATGACAATAATGTCATCACTACTATTATGTCAAGCATAAATTTCATCAACATGATTATCAAAATTTAAGTGCAAAGTATGATTTTATTTATCACCCTCATCATCAACAAGAACCCCATCTAGGCAATCATTCTAATTAATCATGCAAGGATTTTTACATTGAGCAAGCTGATTACAAAAGTTATGCCTTTGCACATAAGAGAGGGAATGGGTAAATCATGCTTAGGTTTACAAATTTCAATTCCTACCTGATTAATGTCATCCTCTAGGGTTAGTACCCCCAAATGGACATCTATCTTAGTCCTTGACATTTTTAGAAAAGGTCTCCCCAGTAAAATTGACGGTGCACCACCATCGTGCACTAAGTCAAGGACAAAGAAGTTTTACGGAAACACTAAATTGCCTACTCCAATCATTACATCCTTAATTAAACCTCAAGGGCTAGCTTGGGATTGATTGGCTAGTTGGACAATTACCCTAGTGTCGTTAAGCTCTCCTATATGTAGGTTTTCATAAAGGATAGAAGGGTGCACATTAATAGATGCTCCTAAGATAATCACATCATTTTCCACCAATTTTCCACCGAAGGAGACAGGAATTGAAAACATCACGGGGTCATCACATTTCTTAGGAAAGTTCCTATGATTTAAAGTAGCCACTCCCCATATCTTCAATTGTTCTACCTTCCTGATCGGTTTATTCCTCTTCTTAGTGCATTTAATTTTCAAGAATTTAGCATAAGAGGGAACATGATCAATAAAATCCAAAATTGTAACGCTAACCTCAACCTTTCAAAAAATTTGCGAATGTGTGCATCATTGGTTACCACTTTCGGTCTTCCTGTAAGTGCACTAGGGAAAGGTGGTGGAGGATTCATCCTCACCTCAGGTGTCAGAAGCTCTTTGACGGGTTCCTCTTTTACAACCTTCTCACACTCCTCCATGTTGATCTTGTTGCTTGCTAACATCAAATGGTCCTCTTGCAAGATTTCCTTCTCGGGCTCACGCACCTCTGTCTCGCTTCTTAGTGATGTGCACTTTTATGCATGCATTAACCGATGCATTTGACACATTTATTATCATCTTTTGTTTGGTTCATTCCTAGCTTTAGTTAGATTTACACGACAAAGGGATTAGATGGCCATTATTGGGTTTCTTGTCAAAATTTTGAGTTTTGTAGACTTAGTTGAAGCTAATGGATACTTTGTATTCTTGAGCACCTAGATATTCCTATGTGATCTTATTATTAGATTTCTCGTGAGTACGTTTTCATCATTTTTTTTGTAGAAAGCCATCCACGAGGGTGGTAGAAGATATTTGAAGGACATTCGCAAGGATGGTATAAGATATCAAAGGCCATTTGCAAGAATGGTAGTATATTGAAGGCCATGGTCTCCAAAGCAAGGTAGTAGATAGAATTGAGCCTGGGAAAAACGGATTTGAAGTTCAAGAAGGGCAAGAAAGGAGCGGAGGAATTGTAGTCCGAGAGTTACACGGAGTTCAGGGAACGATCCGAAAAGAATAAGCCTTTTTGGGTAGAACCATTAGATTTTTCTTCTTGAGCACTATAAAATCAACCGCAAGTACTCTCAAATTGGATAAGCGGTTCATCCGTAGTGGAGCAAACAAGATTGCCGGCCAATCGACCGACACGGTCCATGCACGACTCCAAAACATATGTGCTAGTCAATGTAAAGTGGCTTACACTCCCTGTGAAAGTTTATACGGGCTGTGTAAATGCCCTTACATGAACCATGCTTGTTCGTGCGGGCCGTTACACGAGGGGTCTAGAAACACTCCCAAACGGCTAAATATGAGTACGGGCCGCTCCGTTTTACACGCACCATGCCGTTCCAAGTCCTAAAAGTTAAAATCAGCCAACAAGGTATGAGAAATAGCATGGGCCATGCCATTTTTCTAAACAAAATGTCCTAACTAATGGGCCGTGCCAAATGACACGGGCACGCAAATCAAAATTTCAAAGCAAGCATCAACACACAGTCCCTGTCGATCCGTGCGGGCTGCCTTGCACGAGGCTGCATGTACCTTATTAGTCCGTGCGTCCATCTTTACATGAGGTTGCACAGTCGGTGTTAGTCCATGCGGGCCACTTGGCATGAGGCTACACAGGCCGTGCCGTGGCGCACATGCTGTTTTACACAACCCCTACATGGATCGTGACATTTTCCACTGGTGTTGTAAATTGTGCTAGCTAGGGTTTTTGTCCATTTTTGGGTCGTTTCCAAGGCCAAAATCCCTACTACTATATATATGGACCTTAGTATACTAGGGTTTAAGTTAATGATCATTTTTCTTCTTCAAGAGTAGGCTAGAGAGAGAAAATACTCTTCCTTCTGTCTTGGTTCTTTTTCTTTATTCTCTTTATTTTCTTTTACCCAAAACTGTTGAATCTAATAAAATACTCGGGTTCAATGCTCAGGGCATGGGCAATGACGGTTTCTTAATTTTAAGAAACTGGTCTTGAAATCGAAAACACCCACACTGGTGGTTTCTAGAGCGATTTCTTAATAAGAAACCAGTCCTTGGTTTCTTACTAGGAAACAGGTTAACAACCTATTGGTGGGGCAATCAGCATGTGCGCTGGGGCTGCTTGAAGCGGCCCTTTTTTTGTCCCATACTGGAACACGTATCAGCCAGTAATTGGAAAACGTGAGCAGCTGTCTTTTTAAATATTTTCTTTCTGCCGACACGTGGCACCATTTGGTTGGGCCACGTGTCCCAACGGCTAATGCATTTTTTAAAAATTCAAACGATGGGGACACGTGTCCCAATTACATGGCAACACTTGTCCCTCCACTAACGGATCTATTATTTTGCTGATTTAAAATGGGACACGTGTCTCAATCAAATGGTGACACGTGTTCCAACGGCTATTTTAAAAAATCAATTTTTGATATTTTTTAAAAAAAATTCTGACATTGTTACTTCCCTTCCCCAATTTTTTAGCCTATAAATAGACCCCAATTCACCCAATTCAACCTACAAATAAAATGTCGAATGAGAAAGAAAATATAATTCCAAATTCTTTTAATTTCGAAAATTCGTCACAAAATCTTAATGTGGATCCATTATTTTCAAATTTGAATTTTTATGAAAATTCACCAAACATCAATCTCAAATTATATATGAATTCCCAACATTCATACATGAATTTTCAAAATCAATACCACTCTTCCAAAAATGCATACACGAACCCTCCTTACCCAAACCCCTATTCCCAATATCCATATGGCCAATCACAACAATCGCACCCGAATATTTTTAGTCAAAACTTTCATTCTCCACATCTTGAGGCTATAAACGAATCGGGAGCATTTTTACGCCAGAAAATTCGGGGTTCATAGGGCCAAAATTTTGGTAGTGATCATGGGCGACAATTTGAAAGATGTTCTGAATGGTAAGTTCTTCGATTCAAAGTGTTATATATTAATTATGCAGAATCTAGTCCATAATTAATTTACATTACCTTTATTTCTTTTTGTTATATTTAAAAATTAGTATATTTGATATATTATTTAAATGATGAAAGGTATTTAAATTAGTGTATGTAAAAAAGTATGTTCGTTATATTATCTATATGAATAAAAATCAAAGAACTCTAAATTTTGAAAAAAATACCGATTTATTAATATGTTTTGGAAAAATGTAATTCAATTTAAAAATTATATTGTATTATTAAATTTTACATTCAACTTATTTTGGGTGAACAAATGTACTTAAATTAAATGTTGATGGTAAAATTAATACGTATGATAGAGAAAAATAAGTGGGGTCCATGAATAGTACAAAATAGTTTCTTACCATTGTAGAGAAGAAAATGAGTTGTTTCCTAAGTGATTTTTTAAAGTGAGGTGGAAGAGAGATATTGACAAAAGTAATATATTTAATTGGTAAGAAACCAGTAGCGATTTCTACCATTGCACTTGGTCTTAGGGAGTAGTTGATTAACTTGTGGATCATATTTGTATTCATGTATTAATGCTTATTTTGTGATATTTCTTAGATCTACCTATTTCTATGTTTTTTGTGATCATTATGTTGGCTTGCTCTTCATATTCTTGTGAATTACATGATTGTCACAATTAGTTAGCACACACCGTAATCTAATTTCATGTTGATGCACTATTGATACCCCCCTGGGAAGTAAACCTAGATGCACTTGGGGGTAACGATGTGTCCGGATCCATGTGGGTGTGTGCACGTAGGTTGCCGAATTAACGTTATGATTGACCATGCATAGTAAGTAGGCGAGTTGGTCCGAAGGGTTATGGGTAGAGATAGCTAAAGTAGCAAACTAGGGTTACCTTTGTAATCCTATAGACATAGATAGGAGGCTTACTTCCTTTGCCTCTGTAGGCCTAGGGGTAGAGTATTCGTAGTGTTCTGCCTGAAACTTAATCACAAGGGGGAGAATTAGACCTACGCACCCTTAGGTGATGAGCCATAGCCGTTGTTACACTACCTTAGTTGCGGAGGCAATGCCAATGGAAGATTTTATACGCGCACCCTTAGGTGATAGATAAGGGGAAATTTTACCATTGTCTGTTCTATGTGTCACAAACACTATAATAGGTTCATAGTTCCTTTATGTGATGAAATCAAGGATCGAAATGACATTAATCATGTTACACAAATATTCACCAACTACTGCTAGTTTATATAGTTTATTCTCGTGATCAAATTGCATGTTTGTA
>JAULKM010093702.1:0-11147 GCA_032355605.1 Rubia tinctorum
CGAATTGAACAATATTATATACGATAATATTGTTGTTCATATATTTATTCAAATATGCGATCAAATTTTGATAGAGAATAGTGTTAAAAAAATTAAGAGTGCAAAAATAGTTAGGACAGAGGGAGTACTCCTTATTTTTTCTTTTTCATTTGGTACTTTAACAGTGACATCTTCTATTTTAGTAAAATTTAAATTGATTTTAATCACTCAATTTATTTTTTACACTCTCAAATCAACATCTTTCACTAATTTTATTTTAAAAGAAAAAAATTTAACGAGTAAATTGTCAAAATAAATCTGACTTTAGACCGAAAGTGTCAGTATAACCCTGTAAAATTAGAAAGTGTCCAAATAGCCCTAATTTATGAAGTGCCAAAATAACCCTAGAATCCATTGACTCTCATTGTTAATGTCGGAGTAGGCCAGTTTTATAGTAAATGACTATCATTCCCGTCATTGAAAATATGAAAATTTGAAGAAAAAAAATGAAAAGACACAACTGTCCTCTCTCTTTTGTACAATCCGTTTTCCCCATTATATTTTCATTTATTCCCAATCTTTCCTGCTAAGTTCTCTTCCTCTCCCAAAGTTCGCCACTGTTCATCACGACCACTTACGTCGATCCAGGCCTCCGAACTCGAAGAAAAAAGCGTCGTTGATCACCCGTGAAGGAGGATTGATCAGCTGGAAGGTGGATTGAAGGGAGCCGCTGGGTGAGCGTAAGTCTCTGAGACAAAGACACCAAGTTTTTCAAGCCCTATAGTTAGTAGATCCCTCTCGAACCCAAAATAGCACATAAATCCAAAACAGCGACGGAGTAGTCTTTGTGAGGTCGGAGTAGTCTTTGTGTAGTCTTTGTGAGGCAGGAGTAGTCTTTGTGGTGGGCCCTGGACAAGGAGCGAGTGGATGGAGCGAAAATGAGAGCAGCGTCGAGGAGCGGTTGGTGTTGGAGAGAATTTGGCGAGGTTTTTGAATGGAGGAGGAAACATGGAGTATTTGGAAGCTCTGGTGTTGGTCTGAAATAGAGAAGAGAGCAGGGAGAAGGAAAGGGGGAAGGGGTGAGAAGGCCACCCAAAACAATGGAATTATAAGGATTTTTTTGTTTTAAAATGAGATTTAAGAAATATATATAGTATAGAAGGGAGGGGTAAAAAAGAAAAAAAATAGCTGAAATGTCCGAGGGTAAATTTGTCTTTCTACGTCGGTCAATTGTCAGAAGTTTAAGTCAACGCCGAAATGTGATGGAATGTTAGATCGGCACAATTCATCATAAAGATAGGGTTAGTTTGGCACTTTTTGATTTTACGAGGTTGGCACTTTCAGCCTAAAAATAGGGTTAGAATATATTGTAACCCAATTATAATAGTTGATTGAGTGTCAATTTTAAAAGACCATCAGCACATACTCCCCCCGTTTCACTATGTTTGGCACCATAAGTTTAGGTAATTTTTTTTTTGCAAGATGAAATGTGTGGAGAGAATTGAGTGAAGGGAGTAAAAAGTTTAATGAGTAGTTAAGAATGATGTACTTTTTGCCATTAAATGAAAGGTGACAATCTTAGAAAAATATACAAAAATGATAAGTGTGTCAAACATAGTGAAACGAAAGGAGTACTTACTGCTTTTCTAATAGTGTCTTTTTTTTAATGAATATTTTTTAAAGAATGACACATTTATTTATTTTCAATAAGATTCACTTAATAAATAAACTCATTCTACATTTTTTTTAAATAACATTTTATTACTTATTAACCATTACAACCGTCCCGATTACATTTAAGGTCAATTGCCATATTATGTTCTAATTATAAAACATGCCTTGGCACTTTGACACAGCAAAATGACCTAAACTTTTGACTTATAATCCAAATTTCCTCTACTACGGATTGAACCTCCATCGGGGGTTTCACATATGTGTTGCTGATTACCCTCGCTAACGTTGTTGAATCTATCCAGACCTGGATATCCCATAAACCTTGCGACACCACTTCTTGAACCCCTTTAAGACTAGTCATCGCCTCTGCCATTAGTGCTGACGTTGAAGCAAAGTGTATGGATTCTGTTTTCCCAGACTCTTGCAAACTATTTAACAGTGTCCCTGCCACGGAACCATGAAATGTATGTTCCCAGAATGCGCCATTAATTCTAAGAGTTGGTCGGATATGTGGAGCTTGAAAAGCACTAACCTGGATGTTTTGCACATTTATCTCTGGTAGTTGGACGTCCACCATATCCATACTCTACTTCCGAACGCGCTCATTCTCAGCTGCAATTTCAGCCAACTGAACCTAGACTCGAGGTTCACTTTCTTGATTCTGGAATAGTTTGAGGTTTTGTTACGGCCAAATATGCCACAAAATGTGCAACAATAGCCTGAGTATTTCTTCATTTGGAGCTCTTTGAAGCCAGTCCCAGAACAAAGCTGCAAAGTTAACTGGTTGACTCTAATCAAAATCAAAACCTAGCGATGAAGCCCTTCATACTCTTTTATCCTTGATGCAGTTTAGTAGAATGTGTTCCACATCTTCTATTTCTTGTGACTGACAACATTGACATATAACTTGTTGGTTTATGCCTCTGTGTTGTAAATTTCTTTCTGTGGGGAGAACATTCTGAATTGCGCGTCATACAAATACTTGTATCTTCATGGATATCTTTAGTTTCCAGAATTTCCGCCACCAGGCCAATAGAGTGCTATTAAGCACATTTGGCAGTTGTTTTTTAATCCAATATTCCGATTTTACCGTGTAGTCTCCAGTACGTGTGTGAGGCTAGATCCTTTTATCTTGACTGCCACCAGTTACTGGAATATGTATGGATCGTATACGGTGAACTATTTCCTAGGGAAAGATTGATCTAAGAAGCGGCAACCTCCATTACTTATTCTGGTCAGTTAACTGAGCTACTTTCATATTAGTGTGAGCCTGCACTGCTGCCCGTGGTCCTGCTTCTTGGGGTGGATAATCCGGTATCCAATTGTCCGTTATGCCAACGACATTTCCTAATCTGATATCCCATCTTACATGCATCTTTAGTAGGTCCCTCCCACAAAGTAAAGAATGTCATGCCCAGCTGTCTGATCCCTTAGATTTACATTCCATGAAATCAACATTTTTGCAGTATTTGGCCTTGAAAACTTTAACAAATAAGGTATCCTTATCTTGCACAATGTTCCAAGCATTCTTCGCTAGTAAAGTTGTATTCATCTATACCGCAGATCACAATCCCAGTCATCTCGTACATGTTGGCTTACACATTTGTTCCCATGAGACCTAGTGAACCCCTGTGTTATCCGAGTCTGCTTTCCATATAAATCTAGCTATGATTATGTTTATCTTCTGGAGTACTATTTTAGGAATTCGAAATATTTCTAACGGATATAGTGGCATAGCTGATAAAACGTGCTTGGCTAGAGTTATGCGACCTGCAATCGATAATGACATGTTCTTCCCATTATAAAACTTAGCTCTAAGCTTCTAAAGTAAGCTTCTATATGTGTTAAATCTAGACTAGACTAACTCTACTTCCATCCCAAGGTATTTGCCACCGATTTCTGTTCGATGAATATTCAGATAATGCCTGATATAGCTCTCCATCTACGGTGTGGTTTTTTGGCTGAATAAAATTGATGGCATTTCGAGATTGATTCTCTGCCCCGACTACCTAACAAAATCATCCAGGTTTCGTGCTAACTATCTAACTGCAACATGTGTGCACTCCATGGACCAAATATTGTCATCAGTGTACATTAAATGTGACACTTTTGGAACCCCTCTTCTTGGACTATATCCTGCTTGTGGCATGTTCCTAACTGTTTCTTTGATCATGGTAGATAAATATTGCTGACAAAGTATGAATAAGTAAGGTGATAGAGGGCAGCCTTACCTTAAACCTCGAACCGGTTGAAATATTTTTGACTGCCATTGATTCACCTTAACTGTCATTGTTACCGAACTGATACACATCTTGATCAGGTTAATCCAAACTTGTGGCATGCCAATGTGGCTTAATGCATCATACAAAAATTCCTATGAAACTCTATCATAAGCTTTGCTCATGTCCAACTCTATTGTAGCAAACCCTTTCTTGCCCGTTGTTTTCTTCCCGAGTACGTGTATAATTTCTTGTGCAACTAGTACATTCTCCCCAATTTGTCTGTTTCTTAAAAAACAGATTGATTCACATCCACTATATCTCCCATGACTCTCTGCAGTCTTCTTGCTAACATTTTTGCCACAAGTTTATACTTCACATTGCACAAGGATATTAGATGGAAATAGTCCACCTTCTGAGGATTTATTTTCTTCGGTATCAAGATTATTTGTGTCTGATTCCACTCTTACGGCATCATTTGTTTCTGTAGAATTTCTAGAATTTCTTTTTCTACTTGATCTCCTACGTGTTGCCAATGTACCTTATAGAAGTCTGCCGACATTCCATCCAATTCTGGTTTTTTCCATGGTTTCATGGTTGACAATGCTTGTTGGACTTCTTCCTGAGTGAATGGTTTTTACAATCCTTGTCTCTGCTCAGGACTAATTATTTTGTCATTCGAATGTAGTACATGCAGGATAGATCTCTCATGTCCCAATATAAGAGGATAACTGTCCTCCGGTGTGCATAATTTTCTGAAATATGAATGAATCATTCCTTGTATTCCAGTTTCGTCCTGTACCCAATTCCACTTTCATCCTTGAGTTGTATAATATTATTTATTTCCTGCCTTTTAGTAGCCCAACGATGAAAGAAATATGTGTTTCTATCACCAAATCTTCCCCTTGAAACTCTTTATTATTGTTGCCAATACTCTGATTGTTGATGTTACAACTCCTCTACTTATTGTCTAAGCATCCTCTCCTGCTGTAGAATCATTTCATCATTTGTGCCTGAGAACTGTATTTGTTTCTGTAAGTTGTCTAGCTTCCCCGTTTGAGCTTTAATGATAGAATCCAGTTTTCCAAAGGTCTTATCACTCCAGTTTTTTAAGTGCCGAAGTGTGATTTGAATATTTTCTGACACTTTGCTTGATAAAACACAGGAATCTTCACTTTTTCGGACTTTCATTCCCATACTTTTCCATAATATCATGCGTCTGTTTTCTATGCCTCCAGAATACTTCATAGCTGATCATCCTGCAAGTTTGTGTACAATTATTTGACCTTAATTGTAGAAGACACGGTTCATGGTCAGATTTTATCCTGGGAAGGTTCCTAATCAAAGAGGTGCTAAATCTTGAAATCCATGCTGGATTAACAAACGCTCTATCCAGTCTCTGTAGTATGAGATCCCCTTTTGTTCTGTCGTTGGACCAAGTAAACCAAAGTCCTCTGTGTCTTAAATCTTGAAGTTGATGATACAACAAAATTTTCCCTAACTTTTCTGACCTCACACTTAGCTGAAACGGTAATCCTTCTTTCTTATCTTCGGATGTTATTATCTGATTAAAATCCCCTATCAACACAATCAGATATGAGCCGATGAAAAAAATTCATTGATACAATTCCAAATGGCCTCCCTTTCAACTAATATTGGATTACCGTAAACAAAACATTGGAACCACATTACATTTTCTAGAGTTTTGCACCTAACTAATACATAGTTGCTACTACTTGCTAATACTTCAAGATTTGGGCTACTTGTTCAAACTACTGAAATACCACCTGCTGAACCTATTGCTGGAATGTGCCACCCTTTTCTATACTAGTTTTCTCTTGCCATCTTTCAATTTTTTTTTATCTATCTTAGTTTCCAATAAGCACACCACATGTGGTTTGTGTTTCCTCAGCAATTTTTCTAGCCATCCTTTCATAGGGGCGTTATTCCTCCCCCTACAATTCCACAATAGGGTCGTCATGGCGCCTGCGCTGGCTGTTTTGGGACATCCAAGCAAGAACCCTCAGTGTGATCAGTTTGCTGCACTTGTACTTGCATCTCCAGATTGTCCTTTTATTTTCCTCCTAGCTGTTCTTAGTTCTGACTCTTTTCTGTTCCTTCCTGATCAGATACTATGTTCCTCTCGTCTGATGTCTGAATGCCTTTTTCTTTTCTTTAATGGGATGCCTTGCTCCTTTCACTTATCTAGTAAAAATGTGTTAATTAAATCAAGGGACAAATCATCTTCCTCCATTTTCCTCTTGTGCTTGATTAGTTGCTAATCCTTCTCCCCTTGTTGGATGTAGTCCTCATTTCCAATCTCTTCTGCCATAATTTTTCCATTACCTTTTCTTATTCTTTCCATGTCTGATGGCGATTCAGACAGTGTGTCTTCATTATCCCAGTTTTGACCCTCCTCTTCATCTTCCTCCCTATCATACTGTAGTTGATGCCCCTCTTCTTCTTCTTGCAATTGTTGGCACCTAACAGCTCCTTCTTTTAGTCATTGTAAGACATGTTCCTCACTATTTGTCCTAATTACTTTTCTGTTTTTTTTGTGCTCTACTCTCTTTATCAACTTAGGCCTCCCTTAAGTTTTGGTTTTCCTGAACAGTTTGAACTCGTCCTGCTGTGGCTACTCCCTGTTGCTTCAAAGGATCTGAGTTTGAATTGGATATTATGATCAACTCCCTTCCCCTATCATTCACTGATTCTTGTTGTTCAAGTATCCTTACTTTCACAGGGGAGATCAAAATAGTTGCATTTTACTTTTACATGTTGCATATGAGAAATCACCATATTTCCCCATGTTCCTTAATCCTGGCCTACCCCATGTTTTTCGTGATTTCTCAATCCCCACTTAACATAGCTATCCCAGTTGTTTTCAGTACCAATATTGACAACATTAGCTACTAAAATCCTTTGTTCCTAATCAATTTTTACTACAACGGGTGCAGCATGAGAGATTACCTTTACATTTGTCTCTTCTGGAACAATTTGTGGAGCCTGGTGGTTCAGAATGCGATTCTCATTCTGTAAGTCATCCCCTGGTTCCTACTGCTCCGATTCCTGAACACATTCCTCATCTAATATACTCTGCTTTTACATGATGTGCAACCACTCCCATTCCTATTGCATCTATCCCTCTCAATCCATATCTGATCTAGTATGTCCCAATTCTTGTAAAACAACATTCGGAATTTGTTGATCATATCCTTATGCATTCTCTTATGGTTCTACTTTTCCATTTTCAAGTGGAGGTTGCTCTGGAATGCTGATATTCCCAGAGACTTAACCTCCTGCATTCTGCTCCAACACGGCATCCCTATCCATGTTCTGATTATCCTGTTGCGCTGGAACCAGATCATCATCTGTCTGTACCACATAATGGAACCCCATCTAAAATTGTTGCCTTATTCAGTTATTTAAAAATAATTCACTTGTCACTCCATAAAGTTTGCTTGAAAGTTTTTGAATTTCTTGTGAGGTCTATGGCTTTGTGCCCTGTTGTCTCCAGATACAACTCCTTTAAAAAATCAAACATTATATTGGTCCTCTTTCCTGGTTATGTTCATGCAGTTTTATTTCCAGAAATTGCATTAATGCCACGTTGTTCTTAATTGAACACCTCGACATGTGGTGAGCAATCTGCCCGCACCTCCAGCAAAATTTGTGCACCCTCTCGTAGCGACATTCGACCCAGTATCTGTGATCGTCCGACATGTTGATAAAGAAACCCGGAATGAGTGGGTGTCTGATATACACCAAGACCTTGGCTTTCAAATACCATATTTATTTCCAGAAACTGGTGAGGATCCACCTCCACAACCTCTCCCACGTGGTTTGCTAATTTGTGCAATTTTAGATGTAAAACAAACCGAGGCAATACCATGAATCCTTACAGCAACTAGTATCTTCTATAACATGACCCTCAGTTGTACTCTTGGATCCCACCTTCTGATAGCAAAGAACCCTCCTAAGATGGCAAACAGGGTGTTATGTGATACCACCATTCTAGTGGCCTTATTAGCCAACGTAATCACATGGAAATTTTGATTCTGGTGATGCACCTTGGCATCAAACCCCCAGTGTTCTTGTAAATATTGATCTATTCTCCAGTGACCAAAGTTCATGTCATCCAACCAACACCCCAACACACAATTTTCCTCCTCCTATAAGACTGCATTCATTTCTTCTTGCAACATATGAATCTCCCTCCCCCCCCAAACACGATGATGTTTGTAAATATCTTAGAGTATGAGGTTCTGTGCCTCCGGCTCAAGAGCTTCCTTCAAAAACTTAGACATTTGTACTGTGTATGCTATTGACGAGTTAGCATCTGAGACACGCCCGTTCATTACGCTGGAGCTAATTCGCTTCGAACTCACAATTGTTTGATTTGAAGACAATTTACTAGTACTACCTCTGGATCTTATACCTACGTTCTTGAAACGATGGATTAAATGAGAGTATGAATCTTCTCTTTGATGAGAAGACTCCATTTACACTAATCCTGAGAATATGAAACGTGTCCTACTTTTAATTGGGTGTTCTTGTTTAACTAAACCATCGTTTTCTGTAATGATTATTTGGGACTTCCCCCTTTGTAAGTTTTCTGTCATTTCCCCTTTACCGATATACTTTTTTCTGTTTGGTATACCTTACTCTGTTTGTGGCTCCCTTTGCATCCAATATGCTGCGTTTCCTTGTCTCGTTTCTTGTACCCTTTGTCTCCTACTGAACTCTGTAAAAATTGCCCGCCTCTTTTATGATTGGTGGAAACCTGTGCAACTAGATTTGGTTGAAAATTCTATTTTCTATCATTTTTTTTCTAATTTTCTTACAAATTAACCAAAATTTGCATTGACACTTTTGGTTCATACAAGGACAATGGAAAGGAATTATAAATCAATGAGAACCCTCCTCAAAACTATCTGTGCTCCTAGTTGTCGGCTATGGCCAGGTATCCCTCATCTTTGGGAATTATTTGTGGTGTTGCCGGTTCTCATCGATCATCACCTAGGTCCAGGTAGGGCCGTCAAACAGGTCGGATCACCCGATAGATAACCGTTATCAATTTACTATTTTCACTTATTGGATAAGACATTGGATAATGACTCGTTGGGTTAATGAATATAAATGGGTTGTAATTGTTGAATTGAGTTGGGTTGGATAACAAGTTACCCGCTAGATAATTTTGGGTCAGGTCAAGTTGGGTTGGATAACAGGCGACCCGTGGATAATTTCTTATAATAAGAAAACAATTTTTTTACAAGTTCGGGTTGAAATTTCAGTAAATTGGGTAAGAGTTCTTCTCTTGAAAGACGATCTTTCCATAAGTTATAGAAAGACCAAAGTTTAAACTGAAATTTTGAATAAATCAAAATAAAATTTCCGGGTTGTATTAATCGGTCATAAATTTATCACTACTACATGTTTCATAGTAAAATTTTAATATTGCAACTAAAACCTTTTACCTTTCTATAATTTTAATTCAACCCCGTCTTTCCATATGCCTATGGAAAGACGATCTTTCCCAAGACTTTGCCATTGGGTAAACTGATAAATGATCTGTTGGGTAAAAAAAAGTGACATGTTGGGTCAAAACTAAATGACCCGTTGGATAAGAGTAATTTAGTTGAGTTGAAAATGAACTGAGTTGTAAATCATGGGTAGCGGTGTAAACAAAACGAACTATTCGCAAAAAACTCGCGAACAATTCGATCAAAACTCGACTCGAATTTGATTTAGCTGAGCTCGAGCCAAAATTTTATAGTATTCGAGCTCGAGCTCACTAATACTGTTCGTAAAGATTGTCGAGCTAATATAATGAATATATAACATTTTTATTATATATAATATATTATCATATACCTAAAAAAATTAATCATGGTTCAAGTTAGAAATCAAGCAAAATTAATTTCTTTCAAATTCGAATTCGACTAAAAAAATTACCGGTTCGATCGAACTCAAGTCGGAATTGAGCTTGCATTGAGGGTTATTCGAGTTTGTCTCGACTAATTTACATTCCTAATCTATTCGAACTTGAACCAAATTAATTTCATTCAAACTCGAGCTCGACCAAAAATTTTACAAGTTTGATCGAAATCGAGCCAAGATCGAAATTAAGATTTTTAAAATGGCCGAGCTCGAACTAAGAGTTGTTTGAATTTAGCTCGAGTTTAAGATATTTTAAACCATCCGAGCTCGAATTCAATTTAATCAAACTCGAGCTGAGATTGAATAGTATTAGAAACCGAGCTCAACAATACTATTCATTAATTTCGTCGAGATTATCAAACCAATATAATTTTTATATATGCCATATTTCATTAAATATAATATATTATTATGTAAGTAAACAAATTAAAAAATTAAATCATGGAACGAGTTTAGCTCAAACACGAGTTCGAGTCAATATTTTACATACTCAATCGAACTCGAGCCAAATTAGTTTCACTCAAGCTAAGATTTAAGTGGTTCAGTCGAACTCGAGCTCAAAATATTTTAAATGAGCTGAGTTGAAACTAAGGGTTTTTCGATCTCGGCCCGATTCGACCACTTGGGCCTGGAACACAGCCGATAACCCAGATTAAAAGTTCTAAATTTGACTAACTCTAACTCATCCCTAGTAACTCAAGGTTGAAACCCAAATCGACTAATTCGATGCAAGGGAAGAAAAATAGAGGAAGAAAGTGTTGAATGATAACTCATTGGGTTAATTGGATAATGACCCAATGGATAATGAGACAGATCCATAATTGAGAATGAGGTAATCCAAATATCTAAGGATGTGGGTAATTAAGGAGTTCTGACAATTTCTGATTCTTAAAAGTGATGGCAGATTTTTTTTTAGAAAAATTCATTCAAAAAATGAATGACTGGAAGACCTGCGATAATTCTAAGGAAAGGATATGTTCACATTTGCTTCTAGATCTGAAAGAAAACTAATTGAATGATTGGAAGAAATAATAGCAGAACCTGAACCATAATCTCATAACTCTATACTTCTGCTGGAGCAATTAACCAGCAGCAAAGCATAGGTGCTAGTTGGAGTCTTGGACATATGCTAGGCCCAGGACAAGAGTAGACAAACCCACTTCGCTACTTTTTGGAGTAGCGTGCTGTTATTTTTGAACTAGATGAAGCCAAAAAGTACTGAAATATTGAAATCTCTTGACCAATTTTCTCACTAATGATAGGCAATTTCTGTATCTTGATTTAATCCAGTCACTTGGCAATGTCCATTACCTGCACTTAATATAAGCTGAAGTA
>JAULKM010093713.1:0-11147 GCA_032355605.1 Rubia tinctorum
CGATATAAAGAAAAATTAACGATTTTTTTCCTTTGCAAATCAGCCCCCGCCACGAATTCTTTCTGGCTCCGCCCCTGAACAAAATGAAATGGAAATTAAAGAGAATGATGGAATTTTTAATTAAAATAAAAGTGCTGGTATTTCTGTTTCTTGAAATATAATTAACATAAACCTAATACTTGTTTAAAATTTCCTTTATTTCTAACCTTCATTTTGATCTCTTTGCCCTACTCCCACTTCACCATCGAACTGGACCACCGAGTCAACCAAGTTCAAGCTCGGCATACAGCTCTCTGATTGCCCCAACGGCGACCCGTCATCGCCGCCGTATCGGGGAAACATCCCGTCTCTCGTCGAACTACATGACACAGGTTTCGCCGACATGGACCCCCTTCCTCAGCATCTTTCAGAAGGCGGAGGTCAACCGGATGTCAAGGTCTAGCGGCGACCCCGATGACCAAAACTTATTGCAGCATCCGACATGGTGGTTCATCTCCTCTTCTGTGGTGATCAACCGTGAGCTCTGGACGATCTCCTCCTTCAACGATTCTGAGCAGAGGCCGCAGATCATAGTGTGGGATTCTGATGAGGTGGAGGAGTAGCTGTCGGTGGTGGTCGGAAGTTGTCGGAGGCTATGGTTGGAAATATGGGATTGGGGATGTGGTGTTGCACGGTAGTGGCAGACGAAACAGAGGGGGAGGTGGGATGATGAAGACTGAGGAAACGTAGGAGGGAGGTGGAGGAGGAGACGGAGTCGGGCAGTAGAGAATCTGGGCTGGGCAGGTGGTGGTGACAAAACTCCAGACTCTAGGAGCGTTGCAGCGGTGGCAGTGATTTTGGAGATGATGAAGAAGAACCCTAAAGTTATTTTTGTCATTAAAATTTTATTTTTAAGACTAGGATATTTTAGTCCTTTTAAGTTTAGTCAATTCCGACAAATACCAAGTCAAAGTCGGAATAGTGCAAAAATGTTATATCGGCACATTTGCTGTAAAATTTAGGGTTAGAATTGCACTTTCAGATTTTACAAGGTTAGATTGACACTTTCAGGAAAATAATAGGGATAGATTTGTATTTTGCCCTTATTTCTTTGACCTTCTTTTGTTCTTGTAGCTGTCACATGTAATTACTTCCGCACACCATATATTTGGAAAACTGAGCTACCGACACCCGGTTAACTTTTTCAATATATTGAAAATGAGTATTTTACTCCCCATGTTGTGTGGGCTTTATATTGCACTTGTCCCTCGTATTCAAAGCTGTTAACCAGAGGTCCCCTTCCATTTTAAAGGTGTTTCGAAAAATATTAAATGTGGTTCCACCGTTGATTAAAATATATTAGAGGCGGTTCCATTTTAGAACCACTTTTAATGACTTGCCTTTGTTGACTTATTTGGCTCAATATAAAAACAAATTCTTTAGGGTTTTCTCCTTTAGTTATTTTTCAGAAAACAACATACGCCTCATTAATTCACACCACAATGCCTCCCTCCGTTGTCTCCCCAGCTTTATGTCGTTGCTGTCCTTCGTCGCTTCCACTGCTGTTGTTGCCTCCGTCGCTGATTGAGCCTCAAGCTGTCCCATCCCTCCCTGGTGTATTCTCGATACCGATTGAACTCATTGCCACCAATCATACTCTCCGCCGCCATGCGGCTCCACCATCTCTGATCAAGGTTAATTTTTGTATAAGGGTTTGTAGTTTTCTTTTTCTCTTACTTTCTATGGATGATCGATTTTGGTCCCTCAAATTGGATAGTTTTCAATTGATTATTTGGTTTTCAACAACCTTTTTTAGAATCTCATAAATAGATTTCAAATTCGGAACTGAATTCAGATTCTAATTAAGAGCAACTTGTGTCATATCCCTCTAAGAGATTCATGTGTTAAGAGCAACTTCACTGACTACGACGCCGTAGGTGAAAATCATGCAGTAGTCGTTGCAATCCAGTATAGATAGCCTCACGGTTAACATCAGATTGTCTCGTTACACTAAAATACTACTCTCTATGTCCCATCTGAAATTGCACTGCAATCATTAGCACGTTGTTCAAGAAACATATTTGATCGTTAATAACGTCAAATAAGAAGTAGATATTTAGAAACTACTTGTTATGATGAATTGAAAAATATCATATACGATAATACAGTTGTTTATTCATATATGTGGTCAAACTTTGATAGAGAATATTGTCAAAAAAAGTAAGTTGGGATAAGAGAGTAATAAGTTATGAATATTGAGTGAGAAAAAAATTGGATCCTCAGGAAAGCTCCTCTAAAGGTGTATTGGATCCTTTCTGCTTTATTTTCCTATACATTTTTCTGAGCTAATATAAATGTCTTTTACCTAAAAAAACAAAAAAAACAATGCCATTTATGGCTGTGAGTCGCGACTATTGTCTTCTTTGACATTTACAGCATGATGACTCTATGCATGTACTCCCTTTGTTGTTTAATCAATTATGACACACTTTTTATTTTTGGATGTTCATTTTATTTTGACACTTTCTTAATATAACATTGTTTAAGGTAAAATTTACCATACACTTTACTTTTCATCCTCTTCATTTATTTTGCTCTACACAATAAGCCTCAGTTGACCAAATTTATAGACCCACTGAAGAAAAAGAACAGCAAGGAGAATAAAAATTATGTAAATTTGAAAAAAAAATCATTAAGACGTGCAAGAAATGAGGAACGAAGCTCCTAACTTGACAAATTAACCTTACATACTTAATCAAACAATACATATATAAGAATAATATGGGACCATTTAAACTTGACATTTGAACAAGATCCTGATATAGAACATAAAGTATTCACCGAACAATTAATGGAAATATATGTAGAAAAGCATTGAAATTTTGAATCTTAAGGAGGGATCAAAGGATTCAGATCAAACTAATTACCCGACAAATGTAAAATGGATGATGCACCACGATAACCAAATCGAATGAAAAATTATATTTTTTTAGTGAAAAGCCATATCTTATTGATAGTTACAGTAAGCCCACTGCCAATAATTGGTTTTAAAATTCAAGAAATTAATCAATAAAACAAAAATATATACTCCCTCTTATCTATAATAATTGGCACCAATCAATTGACATATTTTTTTTTTAAATAAAATGAATGGAGGAGATTGTATAGAAAAAGTAAAAAGTAAATTGTGTAGATGAAAACAATCTAGGATTTACCAAAAGAGGAAGGTGCCAATATAAAAAAAAATTATCTCAAAAAGGAAAGTATACCACTATTAAAAAACCAGAGGGAGTACTCATTTTCTTCCAATTGCGGGACCCATTAAATTAGTATTAAAAAAACTCAATCTTACCCTATAGTATCCGCCAAATATAATTTTCCTTAGTGTAATGGATTATCTCTTTGGCATATTTTGACACCTTATAATAATATAAGTGCATTAGATAGGACCTGTGTGCATAAGTTTCAAATTACCTGAATCATTCTGATACTGTGAAAACATGAAGAAAAATACTACTCCTCCGTACTGCATTTTGATCTGTTTTGTTTTATTAACTTTGTAATTTGTGTTTGCTAATGTTGATCTGCTTCAAAATAAGAGTTGTGTTAGTAATTTTAGTTAAACAAAACTTGCTCTCTCTTTTTTTTGTTTGTCTTTTGATGTGATTTACACATATAATGTTGTTGATGCATTTTAGGACCAATGCACAAATTAAGGTTGAATTTGATTTTTGGGTTTGAGAATAGGGACACTACTGAAAAATCTCCCAGTAGTGATACATTTTGGAATACTAGTGGCACTCAACAATATCGTTGAAATCTTTCAGTATTGACGTTTGTGGAAGGGGCTCTATTCAACATGTCGTAAAATATTGTGACGCGTTAAAGTGTCTTTATATTTTTGCGGCGCGTTGATATGTAGAAGTGTCAATAAATTTGGAAACATGAACTGTTGTAGAAGTTTGGTTTAGTGACATATACTTGTGTCATCAAAATCTAGTGACACATAAAGGGGAAGTAAAATTTGTAACACTTTCTTATCTGTAACAAAAAAATGTATCACTAGACTTCTTTTTGTAGTGAAAATGGAATGATAAAATCAAAAAGAGATGCTTGGTTTAAAAGTCAAAAATTAATATTTAGAATAAAAATCTATCCAATATTTAATACTGGATCAAACCCACTTGAGGTGGTGGATTTCAATATCCATTCCCATTTTAATTTTTTTTTGACAAATTTACTTGTTTTAGACAATTAGGATATAAGCATAGAATAGACTTTTTCATGTAAATACAATTTATATATAGGATAATTATGGCTTACCCAACTGATGGCAGTTCTGACACTCTATATATGAATTATATTTATATGGAAAAATCTATTCTATAATTTTACCCAAATATGGACCTTTAAATCAAGCGCTATCTAATTAAGTACTTCGATCTGACCTAGGCCAAACTTCAAAATGAAAAAAATGTTCTCAAGATATTAATATTTCGTTTGATATAAATGAGTTGATGGGAGTAAGAATAAGAATAATATAAAAAGAGTTTACTTAAATTAGTAAAATAGAATGAATATAAAAATATAATATACTCTGTATAACATAAAAATAATATTCCCTCTGTCCAGGCCACTTCATTTTGCTTAATTATTTGTGGGAGTCAAACTTTGTAAACTTTGACCGTATATATAAATTAATCTATATATAATAAAAAATATTATGTGTAATATTGTTAGATTCATTTTACCATCTATTTTCTTAATATCAATTTTTTATACGACATTGTTATAGGTAATTAGATATATTTATGGTCAAATATACTCATTGAAAATCATTATAAAAAAAGTAAAATGAAGTGGGAGAGGGGGAGTATTTGAAGTTAAATTCGAGATAGATTAATAAAATAAAAAAAGAAGATTGAGTTGGGTACTTGGGAGGAGGGAGTGGCCAGTTAAATAAACATTTGAATTATAACACACCAACAGACCGAACATAACTCCACACCATGTACTCTGTTCATTTGAGGTTTGCACTTTCATTTTTTGATACAACTTTTCAGAAGATATCAATTGTGTGGAGTAAAATATGTGGGAAAAAGAAAAAGTAAATTAAATACGGAGTAGTGAAATTTTCTTAAAACACACTATATTTGAAATGTGTCAAAATAAAATGAACATATCTAAATAGAAAGCGTGTAAATGGTACCTGCACACAGAGGGAGTGTGGACAATTATGTAAAATGTGACATTTCTATAAAAGAATGGAAAGTGGACAGCATACTCCAGAAGAAGCAATTACTCTAAAAAAAACAACCAAAAATCACTGTAGAGAGGAAATTCATGTGAATGTACGTGACAAATTTAATGTTATCTCCCATTTGGGGAACAATATCACAAATTGACCTGACTGAAATAGTTGGACCTATGATGTATTTGCAGGCATATTTATGGTGGCCAATGGCCATACACCAAGTCATCCCCTTCTAGACCATCATCAGAAATTAGAAAGGGGAAAAAAAAGTGTACAAAGAGATGTTCATCAAGCAAGAAATTTGAATTTCTCGACAAGAGATGCTCTTGTTCTTTGAAGGAAAATTACACTTGTTTCACTCATATCCTAGAATATCTCAATCAATGTTGGAAACACGAGTCAAGTGCCATTTCATCAACATAAGTACAAAATTTCTCCACATTTATGACACATTTCATGAACCATACTTCCATGTCCCCCTGAAATTATATTCCCTCCGGTTCTCTAATTATGTCTCACTTTCTTTTTTGAGATAAATTTGTTTACATTGGCTCCTTTCACTTTTAGTAAATCTTAGATTGTTTTCAATCTCACATTTTACTTTTTATACTTTTAATGCAATCTCTACCGTTCATTTCCTTTTTTAAAAAAAATGTGTCCAAAAGTTGAAGCCACAAAAGTTGAAGCCATAACAAAAGAACCAGAGGGACTACTCCTATTTGAACTTGCATATCAATCACTATCACATTATTTAATAAATATGTTTGATCGTTAATATGTTTATCTGTGTATAATAACGGTAAATAAAATGTTGATATTTGAAAACTACTTGTTACAACGAATTCAACAATATCATATAAGATGTTGTTCATATATCTATTCAAATGTGCGTTAAAAGTACAATAATGCAAGTTCAGCTAGGACGAAGAGAATAATTATCATATCGTAGTTTTGTTAACATGGTCTTGCTCCCTCCGTTCTAATTCAAACTGCACACCTACTTTTTTACGGCCTTCAAAGTTCATATTTGATAGTCAATACCATTAACTACATATAATAGTGTCGCATAAAAAAGTTGATATTAAATAGATACTTATTAAGATTTAACAAGATATCAGATGTAATATTTTAATGTATAAATAAATTTAAATTTATAGTCAAAGTTTACAAAGTTTAACCTTAAAAAATTATTATATGTGCATTAATTTAAATTTACATTCTTTACAAAGTTTAACCTAAAAAGGTAAATATGCAATTTGGTTTGAGGCACAAAGTACCTAAAATATATCATTCTTTATTTATTTTGGTTCAAATTTATAATGAGAAATCATGGTTCACTAAAGATTAGGTCATGGTTCATATTTACTCTTTACTTAACTTTTAAAAAATATGAATTTAGAAATTATCGGCTATGCTACCTATGAAATTCATTTTTAAAAAGAGTTCCAATAAAATACTTATTTAAATAATATATTACGAGCATAATTTACACTGATAGAATGTAAAACCTATAAATAATTGTGGTTGTGTGTATTCTTACATATAGTGAGTACAAATGGTATACAAGGTAGAATCAAATATGGAAAATGATATATACAAAACAAATCAGAAAGGGTTTTAAAAAAAACGATTCTAATTGATTTCATATTCTATTACCCCATCAAGCGAAGCGTGTGACTTTTCGCAACACAAAACTTGGACCGTAAGAACTCAAACTGAGGACGAGGTAAATCCTTTGTAAAGATATCAGCAAGATGTTGGTTTGTAGAAACATAAGCAACCTTGAGCTTGCCAGAAGACATCATTTCACGCACAAAATGATAATCAATATCAATGTGATTGGTTCTCTTATGAGAAACTGGATTATGAACAAGAAAAAGAGCACTATTATTATCACACAGTAAAATAGGTGGCACACTTACAGTAATGCGCAAATCGCAAAGTAAATTCATCAACCAATCTAGTTCCGCTGAAGTATTGGCCATAGCCCGATATTCTGATTCTGAACTAGAACGAGAGCCCGTAGGTTGCTTCTTAACACTCCAAGAAACCAGGTTGCCACCAAGAAAAATGGCATAACCATATGTAGACTTAAGAGTCTCAATACAACAAGCCCAATTAGTAACAAAATAACCCAAAACTGGTAAAGCGGAAGAATTCTTGTGAAACTGAAGCCCACGGTGCATAGTACCGCAAACATAACAAAAGAATTTGAGTATCAGCTTGGTAATGGTCTTCAGTATGAGATTGCATATACTGACTAACCGTATTCACAACATAAGAAATTTCGGGACGCGAAATGGACAAATAATGTAGTGCACCAAACAACGAGCGATAAAGTGTGGGATTTTTGAATGGCTTACCAGAAGTGCTTGAAGGCTGCGGAAAAGTTACAAAAGGGATAGAAACAGGCGCCAAATCCTGCAATCTGATGCACAATAAAATGTCTTTGGCATATCTAGCATGTCCAAGGAACAAGCCATCGGAAGTACGAACAAACTCCAATCCCAAGAAATATTGCAAAGTGCCAAGATCGGTAATCTTAAATTCTTGATTAACTCGATCGATAAACTTCTAAATGAGGTGACCATCATTCCCAGTGAGAATAATGTCATCAACATAAACCAACAAATAAAGTAGAGAGGCACCTTGTGAAAACACTAATAAGGAGGTATCTGCAGAACTGCACACAAAACCCAGACCAACCAAAAAGGAACTGAAACGTTAAAACCAAGAACGAGGAGCTTGTTTCAAACCATAAATGGTCTTGCGCAAACAACAAACATAATCAGGACGCATAGGGTCTTTGTAACCATAAATCTGCTCCATATAAACCAGAGAATCAAGAACACCATTTTAAAATGTATTCTTGACATCAAGCTGTCGTAAATGCCAATTACGAGTGACAGCAAGAGACAAGACAGTACAAACAATATATACTTTCACCACCGGACTAAATGTATGATCATAATCAAAACCAGGTAATTGTGAAAAATCTTGAGCAACTAACCTGACCCTGTGCCGATCGAGTGAGCCATCAGACATGCATTTTAAATGATAAACCAATTTTGAGCCGACGACATCAACATTTGGAGTACTCAAAACCAACTCCCACGTGTGTTGAGTGCGAAGAGCAGCCATCTCTGAGTCCATGTAAGCAACCCAGTCTGGATCCTTGACCGCAGAACAATGACTACGAGGCTCGGTCTTTGCAAATAAAGCACTTTGTAAACCATAAATATCATCATAAAAAATACTTGTGCCGTAAAGAACTAGTGCATGAACGAGTGGCCATCGGATGTCTGGAAGAAGGGATCGGAGTCGACGATGGTTCAGATCCTGAGGTGGCGGGTGTGAAATTCGAAGCAGACTCGGTACCCAAGACATGCGATAATGGTGATGAAGTTGGGGAGGTTGGACTCGTCGAAACTGCTGGCATGACCATCAGTGTCAGGGTTGCAGGCCTGTGTGGACGATGCCCGATTGTGGTGATCAGTGTGTGGATCGGTGGCGGTGGCATCGACTGCGCTATCGACGTCAGATGCTGTCGATCATGCTGATGGTCACCCTGTGGAAAACAAACCCAATTTTCTGAAGAACCCTGAGCTCCCGGTGAAATCTGAAAATTTAAATCCTATAAAATAATGGGTGATTCCAGAGAGGAGATTACTCAAACACCTCTGATGGAACTGAAGAAGTCTTTAAAAAGGTTGAAACATCCACTGATGATGAATCTGGAATAGTACCAGTACGGGAAACAGGAAAAAATGACTCATCAAACCGAACATGGCAAGTGATGTACTCCTCCTTTGTAAGAGGATCAAGACATCGATAACCCTTGTACTGTGAACTGTAACCCAAAAATATACAAGACGAACTCTGAGTGGCTAGTTTGTACGCAACATATGGCCTCAAATATTGAAAAATTCGACAACCAAATGGATGAAAATTGGAGAAGCCAGACGTAGTACCAAAAATAATTGAGAGAAGAGATTGACCAGAAAAAAATGGAGTAGGTAGTCTGTTAATAGTGTAGACATCAGTCGAAAAAGTATCATACCAAAATGAATGATGAAGGCCAGAATGATAGAGTATCGATAAACTTGTCCCAGTAATGTGACGATGCTTCCTCTACGCACGTCCATTTTGCTCATGTGTGTAAGGGCATGAAAGCTGATGATGAATGCCATTAGTCGCAAAATGATGCCGCATGCAATGATTCACAAACTCAGTTCCTCCATCATTCTGAAAGACCTTAATGGTGGTAGAAAACAGATTCTCAACAAATGCTTCAAATTGCATATAAGTCTCTACAAAATCAGACTTACGACGTAGAGGATATAACCAAGTAAACCGAGAGTGATCATCAATAAAAATGACATAATAAAGGTACCCGACACGAGAGACAATAGATGAGGGTCCCCAAAGGTCACAATGAACTAAATCAAGTATGTATGGTGCGCGTTTTAAGTTATCATTAAAAGAAAGACGTTTTCCTTTAGCCATCTCACAAGAAGGACATAAATGAGGTTTAGGCAGCAAACTAGTAACTGATAAACAACCAGTTTTATTTAAAGATAAAATAACATAAAAAAGAACATGTCTTAAAAGACTATGTGGTAGCTCAAATGAGGCTTTGACTCTATTTGAATTAACAAACAAAACTAAAGCTGCACCACCATAATTTAAAACGTGGAGACCTCTCTCACTGTGTCCTCGACCCAGGCGCTCCTTGGTAACCCTGTTCTGAATAGTGAAAGAAATGTCATCAAAACGAACAACAACATTTAGATCCCTTGTTAACTTGGCAATATACAATAAATTCATGGTGATATTTGGAACAACAAAGACATTAAATAAAGTGAGGGAATTAGAAATCCAGGAATCTCTAACATGAGAACTATGCAAATGAGAACCATTGCCAAAATAAACATGAAAATAACCATTATAAGGAGCGACACTATCTAGTTTGGAAGCAGAAGTAGTCGTGTGATTGGTAGCACCAGATTCCATATACCAATCATGAGTGACATTGGGTTGCTAATAATGATCTAGATGAGCAGTGTCCGTGGAATTGAGCTCTTTGCGAGAAACATGTGACAGTTTGTAACAAAATTCCGTAAGATGACTGGGACAATGGCACCAATGGCAGACAAAAGTGGGCCAACCGCATTGTGGAGGAGCGTCGTCGTCGCCTCTTATGCCGCGGTTAGCCTGTCTGGTCCCCTATTAAGAAGCAGTAAAAGCATAAGGGACCGATCCAGAGGTAGACGTGCAAGCTTTTAGTGAAAATTCTAAAGTTTCAGCATCAACAACAATAGTGTATAAATGAGATAAAAGATCTTTCACCATTTGAGTAGATGAAAACTGGGTCAGTTTATTATTCAAGCCACGACAAAAAACAACAACAATATCCTCATCATGAAGAGAATGACCAAGAACACGTAATTCATCAAGAATGTCTTTAAAACGAGCATAATATTCCTGAACAGATTGATCATCTTGACGAACTCTATATAAACTATCACAGAGATAAAGGTGATGAGCACGAGAATTATACTGATATTTAGTGGTTAAACCATCTCATACCTGAGCAGCAGTGACCATACCGTCAACTGCAGACATCACAAAAGGTGTCAAGGGTGATGGAAGGTCATCGTCATACCTCTCAAAGATGTAATTTTTAAGTCCTTATTTCTTACTAACTATAATTAAGTAGCTAGTGGCAAGTCAGGATCGTCCAAAGAGACATGTGATATTCTCAAGTGTTTGCTCATAAAATGGTAAATACTACGCTAGATATATAACTATTCATATATATATATATATAAGCGCCTAAAAGGGGGTTTTGGGTTTGGATTTCCTAAGTTAACAATTTAAAGACAAGTTAACCTAACAAAGCATACAATAACTA
>JAULKM010093724.1:0-11146 GCA_032355605.1 Rubia tinctorum
GTCCTAAATGCTTACTAAATACAATTAAGTAGATAGTGGCAAATCAGGGTCATCCACGAAGAAGAGGGATTTTCCTAAGGGTTCATGCATATAAAGATTGATATAAGCCTAGATATAGATATACATAGATATATAAAAGGCAAGTAAAGAGGGGGGGTTTTGGTAGGTTTTCCGAAGTTATGAAAGTATAGACAAGGTAACGAGCAAGGTTAAAATCAATGTGCATACCAAAAAGTTTTAATTGTATCTATCTTTACCTTAGAGGAGACAATGTGGACTAAGATGATGCCTTTTTCTACCATAAAATGACATTTCTCCTAATTTAACACAAGACTAGTATCAATGCAACGCTTAAGAACTTGTGCTAAATTTGCTAAACAATTGTCAAAATAATTACCGTGAACAATGAAATCATCCATGAACACCTTAAAAATATTTTCAACTAATTCTTTGAAAATTCTTACCATACACCATTGAAAAGTAGTGGGGGCATTACATAGCCTAAAAGGCACACGCCGGTAAGCAAACGTACCAAAGGGGCACATGAAGGTGGTTTTCTCTTGGTCTTTAGGAGCTTTGGCCACTTGAAAATACCCCGAGTACCCATCAAAGAAGCAATAGTATGGATTACTCGCAAGTGTCTTGAGCATTTGATCAATGAATGGTAACGGGAAGTGATCCTTTCGAGTTATCACATTTAGCCTCAGGTAGTCAATGCAAACTTGCCACCCATTTTGGACACGAGTGGGCACCATTTCATATTTCTCATTCTCAACTACCGTCATTCCACTTTTTTTTGTACCACATGAGTTGGGCTCATCCATTTACTATCTGAGATCAGATAAATCATCCCCGCTAGAAGCAATTTGATGATCTCCGCCTTCACCACCTCCATCATAGGTGGATTTAAATGACGTTGGCGTTGTCTCACGGGTTTTGCATCATTTTCTTGCAATATTTGGTGCATGCAAGTGGATGGACTTACATATTTTATGTTGGAAATAGTCCATCCAATTGCTTCCTTATTTTCCAGAAAACCACTATTAGCTTCTCCTCTTGCTCTCGGGTAAGTTTAATGAAAATGATGACCAGGGGTGTTTCCTCTCCCCCAAGAAATGCATAATTGAGGTCACTTGGAAAAGGTTTTAACTTAATCACCGGGGCTTTCACCATTGATGGCAAGAGTTCTGATTTCTTGGATTCCTCTGAGGGATGGAGGAGGAAGGTTCAAACTTATTTTTTTGAAGCTCATTCAATTCCTCAAAGCTTTATTTCAAGTTAGTGCTCATAGAATACACATTTTATACATCTAGACTATCACATTCTAAAGTAACTAACAAGGATCATCACCACTTAATTCAAAAATATCTTGCACAACATCATTAACAACATCTAAAGCATGGAAATAATTTCTTCATTAGAATACGTCATAGAGTCATTTATGTTAAACTATATTTTAATTCCATCGAATTCCATGGTAAGGGTACCATATGCGCATTTTAATCATTCTCCTAGAAGTTTTCAAAAATAGCCTCCCCGAAAAAAATTGTAGCGGCATGTTTATCATGCTACATATCAAAGACATAGAAATCTACAGGGAATATTAAGGAATCCACCTTAACCAACACATCCTCGACAATACCTTTAGGGTATGCACTAGAAAAATCGGCTAATTGGATAACCACCCCAATTTTATAAAATGTAGCCAAATTGAGGCTTTCATACAAAGAGTAAGGAATCACATTTATGGATGCATCTAAATAGAGCATGGATTTTTCAAAGTGTGTGTTTCCTATCATGCAAGAGATGGTGAACATGTCATGATCGCTACATTTAGGAGGTAACTCCCTTTGACACAAAGCAGAGTCATGCTCATTTTATATATTCTTTAGCTTATTTTTGGCCCTTTGTTTTCTATTCAAAACAAATAATTCCTTAAGAAATTTAGCATAACTAGGATTTTTTCAATGGCATTCAAAAGAGGAATATTTACCTCACATCTATGAAAGACTTCGTAAATGTCCCTGATATCTTCCTTCCTCCGTTTGTTCTTCAAAGCCTCCAGAAATGGTAGTTCCGGTACATATGGAGGGATCTCCACCATATTTTCCTTCTTGTGGGGAGAGGATGAAGGCTCGGGAATGGATGTTGATTTTCCAATGGTGATCTCCTCTTCCTTATCCTTTCCCTTACTCACTTTGTCATTGGCCACTTTCTCGACCTTTTCATCAACTTCCTTCTCAAACACTTCAACCACTACGGGTTCATTTTCAATGATTTAACCCTCCCGAGAAGTGCCAACCTCCTTACTACTTCTCAAAGTGATAGAACTCGCATTTTGGCGAGGGTTAAGCTCCGGTTGAGAAGGAAGTTTTTCCGAATCTCTTTCCTACATTCGATTCAAGATTTGAGCCATTTGGCTTACTTTATTCTCTAGGTTTTTTATGCTAGAGCCAGTCTTCTCTTGGTGTTTCTCGACCTTGTCTGTACATATGGTAAATTTCCTAATGGCTTGCATGATTTCCTCCTTTGACATACCCAAAATTTCACCTTGATTGTGGGGCTTATCACTAAGCATTTGGCATTGAGGTTGTGGTGACCGATATTGTTGTTGAGGAGAGAGATAAGGTTGAACATTTTGACCCCCTTGTGCATTCTCATATCAGAGATTTGGGTGGACTTGGTTGGTCGCATTGTAAGGTTTGTTTTTGTAGCCTCCACTTCCTAGGTAGCCTTGATATCCTTGATGCCCTTGATTTTTATACCCTTGGCCTCTTTGATATCCCATAGCATTCACCTCCTCCACATAATCATCTTGCAAAGGAAATGCGTCCGTTTGATTTGGAGAAGAGAAAATATCGCAAGATTTCATATGAGGTTTTGCCCCAGATTGTGTCATCAAAGTCTTGACCATAGAAGTAAGGGTCGAGACTTGGTCTTCAATCTTTCCATGGTTGGAAGAAGCACTTGCATTATTGAGGTTTTGTCTTCTCAAATCGGCTCTTAAGCTAAAATTTCTTGACTCTTCGCCTCGCTCCTCGTAGAGATCCATTGCTACCCTAGAGGACTTGTTCCCAAGGGAACCATTACAAGCTCCCCTCATTAGCCTTTGATCTTAAAGAAGAAGATCATCATAGAAATAATAGATCAAATCCTCATCGAAGTAGCCATGATGCAGACAACTAGCGAGAAGTTTATTAAACCATTCTCAATAGTCATAAAATGACTCCTTGTGCCATTAGATGATGCTTCTTATATCCTTATTCAAGATGGTGGATTTTGAAGCCAGGAAGTATTTTGAGGGAAACTTCCTCTTCAACTCAATCCATAAGGTGATGCTCTTAAGTGGAAGATAATAAAGCTAATATGTTGTGGTATTCGTAATGAGAACGAGAAGGCCTTCAATATGTAAAGCTCCTTACTCATCCCTTTGGGAAGCATCCCACTACAAACCATATAAAAATCAAGGAGGTGTTTGTTAGGATCTTCCCCTTGCCTATAAATAAAGAACAGTAGCAAGGTTATCAATCTGGACTTCAACTAAAAATGCCCATTAGCTCCAACCGTCGGATATGTGATGCACATTGGTTGGTGCTCTATATTGGGAGCCATGACCTCCCTAAATGGGATTTTTCTCAATGGGTTGTTCCTCCCTTGAATACGGGGGTGTTGAGCTCCTCCTCCCATAATGTCCTTTTCATGTTCCTCTTGATGATCCATAGAGGTAGAAGCTTCCACAAGATGGTCACTAGGAGGGCTGTTATTCACACTTTCCAAAGAAAGCCTCCTAGACCTTTTCAAATTTAACTCTAACTCGGGGTCGTAGTGTAGGGGTTCTTACGAAGATGATCGAGTACGAACCATACACGAAGAACTCAAACAATACGTCTCCAAGCCAACCTAATATGAAATAAAAACCAAATAAAAGCAAACAAACAAATATTCACATCTAGCACATATTCACACATAATATGCCCAACCACTTAAAAATATACACCTCTTCCCCGGCAGCGGCATAAAAAATTTAGGAGGCCGTCACCGTACTAATTATAAATAAGTTGATAGTGGAAAATCGGGGTCGTTCACAAATAAGAGAGATTTTTCTAAGGGTTTTCACATATAAATGTGAACACTAAGCTAGATATAAAGATATGCATATATATAAAAGCTTGTAAAAAGGGGGTTTTTGGGTTGGGTTTTCTAAGCTATCAATTTAAAGACAAGTTAACTAGAAAGCAATGTAAATATACTAAATATGCAACAATCAATAAGAATAGTTTAAACACAAGTTACGGGACCTTGGGCGCAATTTATTTCCACTTCCAAACCTCTTATCTATCATTGAACATACAACCTATTCAATACTTTTAATACTTGTTGTCAAGATAAATTTCTATCCGTCTTTGTTAGTAGTTTAGAAGAGTCAATTTGACTTCTCTTGCTAAACCTTACTAATGACTCCTTTAGTCGATCAACTCCTAAAAGCTTCCCATTAGGCATTAAATACAAAGAATCAACAAGCTTGGTAACACTTATAAATGCTACACCGTGTCTCCGGATTTAACCAATTCATGCATTTACACAAGATTAGTCAAGAACGTTTAACATTCATAAACTTCTCTTATTCGCCACCTAAAACAAAAATGATAATGAATTCGACATTATCAAATTTATCAAGCATTCATCATATCATCAACCATATTAGAAGGTCTAATTCATGCCTTTGGATTTCATATCAAAAGAAAGGATAATTAGCTATTTTCTCCAAACCCTAAAAAGTAATCATACAAGCATTTCATATACTCAAACTTCCAATACATTATTATATTCAACAACCAAATTCAAAGCACAATAAACACACAATAGAAAAGCATTAAATAGTTCACATAAAGTTCTCGAGACATGGCTTGGAACCCTCAATCAATTACTCCTATGATTAAGTTTAGCTACTAAAATTCATACTAAACAACAATAGTAATTCAAACATAGAATCAAGATGAAAGAAAGATGAAAATGGTAGAAAACTAGGGTTTTATGGTTGTATAATCGGGGCTGAAAAGTGTCTGTAAAGAGAGAGGGTAATAGAGTATTTATAGTACAAAAAGTATAAAAAGTATATCTGGGTAGTGGTCAGTTGCATCTCGCAACACAGGTGTCACGAGTTACGATGGGCAGACTAAACTGCCCTCACATATTGTCTTATTTTTTTCCAAGTGTAGTTGTCTCTTCTTCCCATTTTCAGGTCTTCATGGTTTTCATTTTCTTCAAAAAGTAGTCTTCAAGGTATTCAAATGTTCAAAATCATTACCTTGTCTCACAAAATCCTTATAAAAAATGATAGGAGGGCTAAAGACGCTCTTAATTCTAGTTGTAAAAAATTCAAGGTATAATGGAGTATCCAAATCACAAAAGCATACCAAAATGAGTACAAAAGATCCCAAAATTATCTTATAATATGAACATATCACAATCTCAAAAGGCTCTTGCAGAAATTTTGCGCTTAATCTCTTTATCCTTCCGCCTAGCCAATGGTTACTTGTGGCACTGGGCAAGAAGTGTATTGGGTTCATGCCATAAACAAGGGCCAAGACAATGCTATGCCTTAGACAAGAAACCAGCACACAAACCTGAGAACAATAAGAAAATAACCAATATGTCTTAAACAATATAGAAAAAATACAAACCAACTAATATACAAACTAATTATGCAAACTATCTAATTAGCACATCCTGGGTCCCCGACAATGGTGCCAAATTTTGATGAGTCCCTAAGCATCGTTGGAAACTTGAGTACTGTGATTAATGGTAAAATTTAAAATGTTTCTCCCTTTTTTCTTATAACTACTGGAAAGTTGCTAGTGTTATGATTATGTGTCGTGCACAGAGACCATGGGGTTCAAAAGATATGTTCATAAAATTCACACATAAGCATCACCAACTGTATCTGTTAGATATAGAGAAAATGGAGGGTTTTGTTTGAAATAAAAAAACTACCTGACATGCGGCTTGTCCATAAGATTATGGACATGCCACTAAATTTTTTTACCTTATACTTTGAATTAGTTAAATTATATACTAAATTTAGAAATTTAGAAAATGTTTTTTTATATTATGTATTTTTTTCACATTCAAATACATATTAAAACTTTTTAAAACTTTGAAAATACAAGATTTAAATTTTATTAAAAATTACAACATTTTAGGTAAAAGCCATTGTGGACTCTCTATAAACTTATGAAAAAGCCACCTTTCCAGAGACTTTCTTATAATATCCCAGTTTTGCCCTCTTGTCAAATTCTCACCTCTGGCCATTATAGCAGGAAGAGTGCTATGATGGTTCCCATATAGTCCTCACTCTCAGGGTTAATAAACCCGCTCGTAATGAACAAAAAATTAAAAATGGTAGTAGTATGACTTTCCGGGACCTCTACCGTTAATACACACTACAATGATGTATTCTTACGATTAAGAGAATTTTTGTCTCATTGATGACTCATAAACACAAACACAGTTCTTTGCCTACTGCCTAGTGCTAAATTATGTATTAATATCAATTGAATGTACATGCTAACAATAATTCATAATCATACACATTCAAATCAATCAACAGTGATTATAATAATAAAAGCTAAATGGAATACATAGTCTCACATGTCATTGATCAAATATGCCTACAAATATCCCCAAGATACTAAATCTAAACTACCATAGTAAAATCCCCTAACAAAATGGGTTTTGAAGTCATAAAGGCTATGCAATGGATTAAGCAAGACGGGAAAATGGTTAAAGAATATTTCAGATTCGCCTCCTTCTCTTTTGTTCAAAGGATAAAGTACTTTATATAGTGGGAGGATAAATAAGGATTTTACCCTTTGGTCCAAAACCTAGCCAACAAACTTCCACGGACCATCCCGCTTGGCATAACCATGCTGTGATTTTCAGGAAATACAAGGTCTATTCTGTAAGACTATGTTATGGGCAAACTGAGCGGGTACAGACTATGAAACATTTCTCAAGGTTATGTTTTAAGTAGACAAAGCATGCATAAGTCTCTAGGTCATGATTAAAACCCTCCACTTGGTGCTCCGGGCAGTGAACACGAGTATCCTATCCCTCCTTAGTAGCACTAGGAAAAGTTTGTAGAGTCTTAGCAATTTTGGGATAAAATTACCATTTACCTCATATTTTTCCTAATCTGCACTCCAAGGGGTTGCTAGTAAATCAACGACCTTTTCATGAGAGATATAGAATTAATATGCAGATCACTTCGCAAAGATAATAGATTTATATTGTTGTTGTCGTTGTTAAAACTAAACCATGAAGGGGTAGATAGTGGCAATTCTGTGGTTGTCTATAGAGATGCTAGGAATTTAAAGGTTAACTGCACAAACCTGATATTGGGTTGTCAATATGATCACGTGTCAGGGATAGTCAATGTAGCAAACAAGTTTTTATTGGAGGGGTTTATCTATCAACTACTAGCATGCAAGATCGGGAGACAAAACTATATGAAACTAGCACTTGGGGATATTTGCAATAGATGACTTTTACTATAATTTGATCCTAGAGTAAGTAAAATAAAATACATATAAACCTATCCTAATACTTATATCACATAGTGTGATTGATAGTCAACATTTCCCCTTGTCTGTCACACAAAGGTGCTCCAGCTTTCTTCTATCGACACCACCTCAGTAATTAGGAAAGTGCAACAACGGCCCTCCTATTGTGCGGATCTATTGTTCACAATAGAGAATTACGTCTTGGTAACTCCAATATGAATGCTTCTCCCTAGGCCTACAAAAGCAAAGCAATTAGCACCACATGGTAATTCTAGGGTTCGGACGACAAGGGTCAAATTATTCCAACCATAGTTACTACTAACTATTTTATCCTAGCCTATATATCAGGCTCTAGTCGAGTTCAAACTTACGTACGATTATCGGAGTAGTGCTTACGACCCACATGCATACACCCACACGGTTGCGAACTCTAGCTCCCACTATTACCCTTGTCACACTCCCAATGGAAGATTATAGTGTGGCATAATGAAATATATACTAACATGTATGCCAACATAGTATTACAATCATGCATTTAACAAGAATGTAAGGGAAAAAGTCAAACATGATATTTATAAGCATTAAATGATAGGTAGATTATAGAATCTAACAAAATAACTACCAAGTTATGAATAAAAATGAAATCCCAAGTCTAAATCACTAATCCCCAAGTATTGAACCCAATTGATCCAATGGATTTAATTCCTTGGGGAAAAACTAGAAGAATTAAACTAAGAGAGAAGGATTAGCCTCTTTCTCTTTCTACCTACTCTTAGGAAAACTAGGAGAATGAACTAAAACTAATGCCAAAATTAAACCCTAGCCATAGTTCCCTATATACTGAAGATAGTAATTCGGCTTAAAAGAGACCCAAAATAGGCAACTAAGCATAGTAGGCCACTGCACATGGCCTTACATAGTAGGCCAAAATAGGCACACTGCCTGTGTGGCATGGCCGGTGGAATGCAGTATAGCCCCCCAGCTGGGTTTGTGTCCTCCGGTATTTTGAGCGCACAGTTATGCGTTTCCTTGCGATCCGCCAACTTGGAACATCTTCTGAGCATTTGAATTCCATGCACCATGTGATTTGGGCCGCCGACTTGAAGATTAAATTCAGCTTTTAAGCGGTACGAGCCATTTAAAACCTTGCAGGCCATCGGCTACGAGTCAATTTTTGTGCAAGTGATGACATAGTTGTGTAAACCTTTGCGTCTCGTGGGCTTCTCTTAGGATTGTCACTTCAAGAGGGCATATACAGCGTAATATAACAAGACCCATGATGTATACTTAGCCGCACAATGCCTTTGAATGGCACAAGCCATGCAGTTTCCTTCGGCATGTGCCATGACCCTTAGGCACCTTCCAGTTTGGCTGGCCATGCTCATAAATTACAGCACGGTCGTACTTTTTCGATCTTCAACTCCTTTTCTCCTCTTGGAGTAATTCCATCTACTTCCGATTTTTAACTCATTGTCTTTCATCTTCTACCATCCTTTTGAATGGCCTTCTAGTATCTACTACCATTATTGCGAATGGTCTTTTACAATCTACATCAAAGTTCTTACAAGAAATCTAACAAATAAGCTCACAAAATAATATCTAGATGCTCTTAAGCACATAGTGTTTGTTAGGTATAGTAATAGTACAAAACTAGGGGTTTCGATAAGAAAACCAGCAATGGCTATCTAAACCCCTTGTAATGTAAATCAGACTAAACCTAGCAATCAACCAACCAAAATAATAATAATAATTGTACTAAATGCATTTGTTAACACATGCTTTTAGGTGCATATCAGTTCCTTTTATAAATTCTCGAACTCTTATCACCCTTCTCTTACCTAGGAACAACTCATCTCCCATGATACACCTTGCCCTCTAACCTTTAATATTTTTTTAACAGGTGATCTGCAACAACGGGGTCGTTTAATCCCACGAGAGAGAGGGGCCAAAGGTAAATACTTTTATATTTCTTCTGACCTTACTCTTAACTCGACAAGCATAAATAATGGCAAGTCCGGGTTCATCAATAGAGATATTGGAGCCTAAAGGTTTGATAAACACAATCCACTCTTGGGCGTAAGCCCAAATGTGTGTCAGGAATAGCTAGTAATAACACGGGGGGTGGGGGTTGCGTTTGTGGGAGGTCATCGCCGTACCTCTCAAAGATGCTCTTTTAAGCCCTTTTTGCTTACTAAATACAACTAAGTAGATAATATGGCAAGTTGGGATCGTCCACAGAGAAGCGGGATATTCTCAAGTGTTTGCTCATAAAATGGTAAAAACTACGCTAGATACATAGATACACACACATATATATATATAAGCACATAAAAAGGGGGTTTTTTGGTTTGGTTTTCTAATTTAACAATTTAAAAACGAGTTAAACTATCAAAGCCTATGATTACTGAAATGGGATTAAACAAGGATTACGGAGTCTTGGGGGCAATTGACTTATACTTCCAAGCCTTCTATCATTGACAGTTAACCTATTCAACACTTTTACTACTTGTTAAGATAAATCTTCTATTCCTCTTTGATACTAGTTTACTAGAGTGAATTCAACATCTCTAACAAAACCACACTAATGACCCCTTTAGTCATTCAACGCCTAAAGGTATCCCATTAATGGCATTACACTCAAAGAACCAACAAGCTTGGTAACGCTTATAAACACTAAACCATGTCTAAGCATTTAACCAATTCATGCATTTATAAGAGATTGGCCAAGAACGTTCAACGCTTATTAACCCTTCTCATTTGCTACATAAATAAACATGACGAAGAATTCAACATCACCACATTTACCAGGCATTCATCAAAACACCAACAACACTAGAAGTTCTAAATCATGATTTTGGATTTCATATCAAAGCAAAAGAGAAATTGCTAATTTCTCCAAACTCTAACACATAATCATACAAGCATTTCATATACTTAAACTTCCAATATCATAAATGATTTCAACAACCCAATTCAAGAACAATAAATGCACAATAGTAATAGCATTAAATAGCTTAAAATCAAGTCTCAAGACATGGGCTTGGAAGCCTAATCAATTGCTCCCAAGGTTATGTTTAGCTACTATTAATCATACTAATTAACACAAACAATTCAAACATTGAATCAAAGACAAACAAAGATGAAAATAAATGGAACCTAGGGTTTAATTGCAGGAAAGTCGGGAGAATGAGTTGGGGAAGAAAGAGAAAATGAGTCGGGGAAGAAAGAGAAAATGATTTTTGTATTTACAGTACAAAAATTCCCAAAAAGTAAGTCAGGGCATGTGACTGGCGCGACCGCGACGGTCTTGTCGCGACTCGCGACAGAGCGTCGACACATCTGTCGCGACCACGACGTCCAGAGTAACTTGCCCTTTGGTCTTCATGTAGTCTTCTTTTCTTTCTTTCTCCGGGTCTTCAAAAGTCTTCACGATCTTCAAAATGGAGTCTTCAAGGTCTTCAAATCCTCTATATTTACCTTGTCTCACGGAATTCTCATTATTAGTGACAAAAGCGATAAAGTCGCTCTCAACTCTAATAGTAAGAATTCAAGGTAAAATAGGGTCTTCAGAGCATCAAAGTCTA
>JAULKM010093735.1:0-11146 GCA_032355605.1 Rubia tinctorum
ATAAAGAAAACAAATAGGATTATGAGCATGCAATAATTCTTCAGAAGAGTGGATGAAAAATATCGCGAGCACATAAACTATAAAAGCTACCTAAAAACTATGAAACTGACTGGGAGGTGAAGGCGAATAATAATGAAGGTGAAAGCTGATAGTAATACCGAAGTATTCTAACTCTCGGACCCTTCGACTCTAGATTCAATCCTCCTGCTAAGAAAGATCAAACAAAAATAGTTAAAATACGACACAAAAGGGTTTAAAAATTTTATGACAAAATTTCAAAATAAATTCAAGCAAAACTCGAAACCCCTGATGATGAACTTGTCCAAGGATCTTTAACCTTGCTCTGATACCAACTGATATGAATCTCCTTGCGAAGACTCTGGATTGTGGAATTTTAGATCTTTGACAACAATAGGGATTTTGCAAACCGTACTTATGCCGCACGAAATTCAAGCGTCTAGCCCTAGGGTACACTTAATTTCGACTTGCTCACTAACTAGCCCGCGGGATTAGATCACAAGGTTATTGATACTTAATTAACCCGCGGGATTAAGAAATAATGAAGACACTCGCAAGAAATGAGTATAACTCAAAATTCTGAATATTTTATTGATAAAAAGATGATAAAAGTTCGTGGACAAGCCCCCCTATTTTTAGGGTAGTTCTCGGCCATAAACCCTAATCACAATTGGACACTGAATCTACTAATGGCTGCTTTAAGAAGCTAAAACTATATCTAACTAAAATACCTAAAATAAATGGTAATCTATGGTAATCTAGTCGAATTCTCCAAGAAGTAACCTTGAAGAATATTACCTTATCTAATTTTACCAAATTTAAGTCTATATAGAATAAAACTGAATATTTTAAATTCTAATGGACTGTATTTTCAAAATTATGCTTTTCAAACCCCACATGCCCGAGCTATCAGTCCAATAAACCCAAAATAAAATAATTTTACAAAGATCACACTACCTCGTTGAAAACCTAGTGGGAAAAAAGAGTATAGTGGTCTTGGCCAAAGTCTTTTAGGCTTTCCTGGAATGATTGTCAAATGTTTTCTGGGGATGTTCTTCATGCACACGATGTATTCCTTCCACGTATCTATAATTGAAATTATAAATTTACTCCAATGATAATGTCGTAAATTCACATGCACCTTCCATATATCCCTTTGATATTTGTATCACACGTACTACTAGAGCTATTCAGGTATAAATACAAGGTATGTCTACATTTTAGTAGGGATTCACTTTCATAAAATATTCATACAGTTGGCGGACTTAAGCCTCAGAGAGTTTTCCCCTGGGACTTCCCTGGGCTTGTTTCTTTGCAGATCATGTTCAAGTGACTGGAGCGCAGTTTAATTGGTTTTAATACCCATCAGTTTTGCATATGGCACATTATAAAGATGATGCTAGACAAGGTGAATTTTTTTACTATTTATTTTTATAGCCATATTAATTTTTCTAATATGTTATTTTTTAAAAATATGTTATTTTTAAAAATATGTTAAATTTTGAGATCACTTCTACTTCATTTTAAAGGGTTTGGAAGTGCTACTAGTAATTTGTTCAAGTACTTTAATTTATGGTTGCATAGGTGAATCGGGTGATTTTGAAGGAGACTGACTTTTTGGCAAAAATAAATGCATGTGTATGGAGTTTGGAGTTTGGAGTTTGGAGTTTGGAGAAGGAGCCATCAAAATTTGAAAAGGAATAGAAAGGAATATGGATTGCAAGATAATAATTGTCTTTGTTACATGCTCAAGATCAGCCATACGTGGATTCCTGCATATTTCAGAGATTTATTTTTAGGAGGCATCATGAGAACAACTTCAAGGTCAGAAAGTGAGAATAATTTTTTCACCTGCTTTACTAATCTGCATGTAACTCTCTTGGAATTTTATATGTGGCATGAGACAGCGATAGATTCTCAAAGACATACACAAGGATAGAATGATAGTGATTTAAGAAATAAATTTGTAGAATGCAAGTCACCATTGAGCATTGAGAAGTTTGCCTCAGAGGTTCTCACTAACACCTTGTTTTATGAGCTCCAAGGAGAAGATTATGCAACTAGTTTTGATTTTATTGTTGAAGTGCTCATAGTTGAAAATGAATTAGAGATTGCCAAAATCAAAGAAGTCAACCGTAGACAAAGCGTATTTAACAAGGCCAATCTGGAGACAATGTGTTTCTGTAAGATGTTTGAGAGGATGGGTCTACCTTAGTAGACACATGATTTGGTTGTGGAAAGGAAAGAATGTTGATCCAATTCTTGACAGGTATTTACTCAAGATATGGACTAAAATGGCAATGAAAACACCTTTGTTTGTCTTGGAAGACAGTATTGTGGAAGAATGTATCCTTTCAATAGATAGGAAGAAGGTTTTGAATGAGTTATGGTGGGAGATCTACAGTTGTGTGAGTGTGGCAAAAAATAGTGAAGAGGATCTTGTTTCTCTCATGGATACCTTTGAAGCTATAAGGTTGAATATGGAATCAAAAAAAATTATGAAGAAAATTCTAACCAAAACTCAACACATTGAGCTTCTCCTTGGATCAAAAGTCCCAAGTAAAATTCAAGTCAAGCCTCCAAAAGTTTTGAAAAATAAGGGAAGTGAAAGTGGTGAAAAACAATTGAAGGAGAAAGGATGTAAAACTATATAGTGATTGTGTAAAATTGACTTCTATTTATTCAAGATATCAACATGTATTTATATAAGAGGTTACTTAGAGAATAAGAAAGACTATGGTAACCTAATCATGTAAAACTTTGGTTTTCCATACATATTATATTCCAATACCCCCCACAAACTCATGGAGGTGAAGCGACATGAAACTTTGACCGAAGAGTAGCAAAATGAGCAGTACCAACATCCTTATTAAAAATGTCGAAAATCTTATCAAGGGATCGAACATGAAGAACCACCAACATCTTCAACCTGCTCACAAACAAAATGAGAATCAATCTTGATATGCTTAGACTACTGATGAAAAAAAGACTAGCCAACATATAAGTAACACTAAGACTGTCACACAGAATAATAGGTAGAGGTAAAAAGGGAGCCTGAAGCTTATGTAACAACAGTTAAATCCAAATGAGCTCAGTGGCAACAAACGTGATTGCGCGATATTCCACTTCCAAGCTGGATTTGACAACAACATGCAGCTTCCGTGAAGACCAACTGATAAGATTACCACCATAATAAATAGCAAAAGCATATTGTGAGCGACAATCATCACCATCAGACACCTGACTAGCATCAGAATAAGAAACTAGACGATGATCATTACAAGGTCGAAGATAAAGACCAGAAGTAATGGAACCCTTCAAGTAAAACTGAATTCTCTTTATAGTAGACCAATGAAACTTAGCTGGACTATTAATGAACAGGTAAACACGATTAACTACATAAGAAATCTCGAGATGAGTAATCGTGACATACTGCAAAGCACCAACAATACCACGATACAAATGAGGGTCACGCAAAGAATCACCAGCCAAGACAAGACACGAAGCTAATTCAGCCGAAGAGGCAATAGGCTTGGTATCAATCATTTTACTATTTTCTAGAAGATCATGGAAGTAATTTTCCAGAGATAAAACAACACCATTCTTTGAGAGATTAAACTCAATGCCCAAAAAATAATGCAGAGGACCAGGATCACAAAGAGCAAAAGTATCATTCAACTTTACAAGAAACTTGGAAATGGCAGTCGAAGAAGAACCAGTAATAATCAGATCATCCACCTAAACAAGAAGATATAGGACAAGCTTTCTTGAGCGAAGAATAAATAGTGTAGTGTCAGACTTAGTAGCAACAAAACCTTGATCCTGAAGAAAAATGCATAGTTTCAATAGTTTCGTAGACCACACATGGGGCTCCTGTTTAAGGCCATAAAGAGCTTTCTGTAGGAGACAAACATGCGAAGGACGAGTCTAATCATGAAATCTAGGAGGTTGTGGCATATACACCCGCTCAGAAAGATCACCATTTAGAAAAGCATTATTAATATCAACCTGCCGAATTGAAAAATTAAGATATCAATGGGTATTTATAGGGATTGTGTAAAACTAACTTGTATTCATTCATGATATCAATAGGTATTTATACAAGAGGTTGCTTAGAGAATAAGCAAAACTATGGTAACCTAATCATATACAACTTTGGTTTTCCATAAATACATATTATATTCCAATAAATGAGAAAGTTGTTGAGCAGAGCAAAAAAACAAAAGACTATGTAGGGGTTGTGGAGAGTTAGCATACCATGATCTTACAAATTTCTCAAACAAGACAACTTCAAAGGTACAATAAATCTATTTTTATTACGATTGAGTTGAATTTTTCTTTGATTGTGTTTTGTGGGGATTGTGAATTTATTTAACTGATAAATTTCATGTATGTTCAAGAGCGATTTGAAGAGGAAAGCAATGTAAATGATAATTGAAGGAAGAATAGGGTATGTTTATATATTATGTGTTTAAACTAAGAGTTTAACTAGGTGTTTAAACTAGGATATGCTTTAAATATGCAATTTGTGATTCAATGCATTGATTGATTTGCTGCATGTGGAACATGCAGCCAAAGTAAATGGCCCACGTGTCACATGCAGCCAAAGTAAATGGACCGCGCTTACCCGCAGGTCCAGGCCACATGCAGCTCTGCACAAATGCAGAACTCAGCCAGTTGAAATTTTCCAACCCGGCCCCACGGTTTCAAGCAATTCAAACCGCTTTCAACCCCCACTATGGGGATTATTGTCCCTATTTGGTCCAAAATTTTAATTCAGCCCACTACAATGCTCTAACTGCATAAGCCATATCCCCTAATTATTGTGTCTTAAGACACATTGGGATGGGGTTGACCACCCACCCCATTTTCCTACCATTTATTTATTTTCTATTTTCTATTTTTAATTTATAATTAATTTATAAGTATATTGTGTATATATAACATATATATTTTCCTTATTTATTATTAATACTCTCTTCTCTCTTTAAATGGGTGAAAAATTATCAATATTTTATTTTCAATTGTACTTCAATGTTACGAGGTTTTATTACGGAATTTCAACAATAATATGCATATTTAATTACTAACTCAAATTTTGTCAATATTTTAATTTCAATTGTAATTCAAATATTATGTGACTTTATTAAAAAAATCCTAACAATATAGATATTTAATTAACGACTCAATTCATTATTTTTTAATGATTTATTATTATTATTATTCTTTTAAATGTGCCGGTTGTATTTCTTTCTTGGGGAAAATACTCAAATGACCCTATTATTTTACAAAAGTACCAATACAACCCTGTAAATTTTAAAAGTGCTATTATAACCCTATGTTTTATATCAAATGTGCCGATATAACCTTTTGACACTATTTTGACATTGACCCATTATTTTCTGGCGTTCACCATATTATAAAAGACAAAAATACCCCTAGTATTAAACCTAAAAATGTAAAGACAATAATACCCATTTCTTCTTCTTCATCTCCGACAGTCACTGTTGCTCTGCCACCTTGCCACACCGCCGACGCCAGCCGGAATCTGGAAACTCGTCGCGCCGCCATCTCACCGCCTCCAGCACCACCTTCAAACTCCCGACTAGATCCACCCAGCCCACTCTCTTACACCATGATCATAAAGCCTCTACCTCTCGCCGCCGCACTAGAAAACAACTCCGACCCGCCACTTGTCGCCTCTCGCCACTCATCGCCCTCCCGACACCACTGCCACCATCTTCCCTGTAAACCTAAGTACCACCACCACCTATTCCCGCATCTCCGGCGCCGTCCCAAAGCAACAAACCGAGTTAGTTCACTCTCCCAATCCCAATTCAAACCCAGCTTTTTCTTCACAGCCAAACATAGGGTTACACCACTACATAGGGTACACAGTAGAAATAAAGGAATCAGTATTACCTCTCCAAATCCTGTAGCTCCACTTTCAAGAGATACACTTATAACAAATCCTTCTCTAAAGCATTCGGATGAGAGGTTACCCACACACGATGAATTAGGTGGAGAAACTAGCGGGATTCTGCGATTATATTCACAAAGGATATGATGTCAAGGAGTATTTTCCCTATGATGATTTTTATACATTACCAAGCAAAATTCCGCTGCCCTGCACCGTCCAGACCCACCACCCACAAAGATGTGCTTACGCCACCATTCACCACCATTTTTCGGTGCCGCTCAGTCAAGTGTCGGAAAATGGAGACGGAGTTGGAGTCAGGGCCTTCTTCTGGTTCAGAATTGAAAAAAAATGGAGAACGGTGCAAATGGATGAAGCGGGGGGGTCTTCTTCTGGGTGAAACGAAGAAGACCTTGGAAAATGGATGAAACGAAGGGAAATGGAAAACCTTTTGTTAATAATATAGTCTTTTTAATTTTTTTGAAAATTTACTTCTTTGAAACAGGGGTATAATAGTCAATTCACGTAATTCCGGAAAAATTATAGTCTCCAGGGTTATATTGGCACTTTAGATCAAATATTAGGGTTATAATTGCACTTTTAGATTTTACAGGGTCATATTGGCACTTTCGACCAAAACATAGGGTCATTTCAGCACTTAACTCTTCTTTCTTTCTTCCTATTTTAACACATATTAATTTTCATTACCTGTTTCTTTTGCCCCTTACCTATTACTTTATGTTATTATTATTATTTGAATCAATACTAAAATAAAGCTAATAATGTACATTATTTTATTATTATTATTTATTTCCTTATTATATTTATTTATTTATTTTCATTTTATCTTAGGTAAAAGTTTTCTTGTAGGGTTGATCTTAAAATTATAGTAGGAAATAGTAGAAGGAGATAAATAAAAAGGTACTATTTCCAGTTAAACCGTTACTATTACATAAGTACTGAATTCATTAAGGTCGGGGGTTCACATAAGAGGCTGACATTTTCTCTCTCTTTTCCTTGTTGATAACTTCAGCCAATTCAGTGGTAGGTTGCTCATCTTCACTTGGGTGAGAATCTGGAAAATCTGGGGCCAAAATAAAACAAGAAGGAAATTTGGAATAACATCATTCGTGGGCTTCTTCCCAGAAATTTTCTCCATCCCTAAAACCGCATTCCAAAATATCGGATCATTGAAAATATCATCATCCTCTATCATCGATGTCTCTTTAGAAATACCTTGATCTCCTTGAGTACTTTCCTTTTCAGCCCCTTTTTTCTTCAAATTTTGTAGTCATTGACATTGTAAGCTTGTCCAACTTTGTAATGGCTTCATTGTTTAGGAACATTGCTTTAGCATCTTCTAGCCTTTCAACAAACGAACTGAAAGCCTTGGACAACTCAATTGCATATTCGGCAACTTGATGAATGTAGACCTAAAACTAACAAAAATAAAGGGCAAGGCAGAGGGAGTAAAAATATGACTGAATAAATGTACACTAATTAAACTAAATATGTTAATTAAATGTAGAATGAAATCCTACAACTAATCCATGTCCTACGGGATTTCTGCTTGGTATAGCCAAATGGATATAGGAAAAGCAAGATCTTCAAAATGACAGAAATTCAAAACAGAATTGAAGGCAATCTTAACATTATAAGAGGTTATCAGCCTTAAAAACAAGAAAATCATACAGACTATGTAAACAGGTTCATATGGAACACATATATACGTTTTCCAAATTTACAGGGGTAATTCAAAACAGAATGGAAGCCATCTTATAGCATTAGAAGAGTTTATCTGCTTAAAAAAAATATGAAAATTAGAAACACCATGTAAACAGGTTCACGTGGAAGATATAAGTAGTATTTTCCAAATCCGCGCTATTTATTTGTAATACAAACAGGGAAAGTGCTCTAGTCACAAACTTAGAGAATGCCGTTTCTGAATTTAGTGAAATGGCAAAAAGCTCAAATGATGCACTCGCAGTACGAAGGAATTAGGACTCACTAGATAACAGAAGTAAACATTGTAACAATCACTGACAACACCACCAAACTACAACAGTTATGTTTTTTATGATATTATCACTAAGCATATCATAGAAAGCCACTATATGAGGTTAAAAACAACAGTTGTTGCTATTGTGCAAAAAAAAAAACTAGGAAATTTAGTCATAAACTAAACATATATTAACAATCACCACCAACAACACCACTAAACGGCACTAAACGTTAGTGATTGTAAATGCAGGTCTATTTGGTCTGTATTTTCTTTTTCCGTTTCCATAAACATAAAAAAAAATCAACTGCCAAACTTTCCAAAACTATTAATTATCCTTAGTACATATCTCACTCACCGCATCCCCTTATTAAACTAACATTAATCACATTATTTGGGCCTTTTCCTTTTCATTTCTCTAAATATTAAACTCATTGTATAGCCTGAACATAGCTTATAACAATTTCTTTTATCTGATCTAAAATAAATTGAAAAGGGTATGGAAAGATCGAATTTTGTTTCCCCCCTAAAATATGCTTTTTGTTTCTAAAATAATTAATTTTTTAATTTTTTAATAAACACACAAATTGTTTAACTTATGCAACTTATAAGCCTGATTTAATCATGTTAAATCGAGTACTTGTCGTAAAATCATATTGATATGCATTTCCAGAAAGTAAAACTGATATTGTGACGTTAAAAAGTCAATTAACTAAAAACTTTGAGTTTACGATTTGAGCTGCATCCACTAAACGTTAACCTACTTCTCTTAACCTGAATGCTGGTCCTTATTAGATTTTATATGTAACCTAGAACATGTGAAATGTCAAAACTGCAAATTGTGACACATGACCACAGTTGTGCAAAAAGACACAAATTGTGACATACATCACCACAGGACCTAAATCTGCACTAAATCAACACAAAGCTGCAATAACATTCATCACCACAGTTGCACAAAATGACACACAAATTTCACAAAACTTGCACCAAATAATGCATCATCATAACTACACTCAGATCAATCATGAAATTACATATGCATGGTGAACAGAGATCAGGGCAAATTTTTTACTAGATCAATCTCACAAACTAAATCAAGTTGTTTTTAACTTTTTTGATTGTCTATGAGAAACCAAAGGCTCTTTGTCATGAAATCGTTCCATGTCAATCACTAAGCTCGGTCTCACTTGTCTTTCCCTATAATCATGAGCCATTCTTTTCTTATAGTTGTGCCTCTCATGAATCTCCTTCTTTTCCCAACAACATAGCAAAGGGAATATCCTCTCACCAAAACGTCTCATAATAGTCACGCGATCAAGATACAATATCTGGAGAAAAAATAGAAGTATAAGTAAAAATGCTAAACTTTAATAGCATATATGTAATAAATACTTGATCAAATATTACCACAAGAGGTAATGCTGGTCCTGTAAACCTAGAAATGCCATTTGAGTTCCGCCACTCTCTACTACAATCATTCAGACATTCAAGTGCATACTGACACCAGTTGAAATGGTCAACTGAATCAACATCAGATAGACATTTCAGAATCTTCAAAATTTGGAATTCCTTTTTGATTACTTTTCAGCAGCGTGGAGACCACCATGATGAAAATGTTCAACTTGAAATCATCTCCTCTAGTTTTCTGCTCCCTCAGTCTAACTCCTATGTCAGTTACATTGGATTGATTTCTGGCCATTCCAAATTATAGCCCTCATGCATTTTCCATATTTTCAAACTCAAAATATGTTGCCCCTCTCCCCACTTCAGTCACTTTATATATGGTTTTGGGTAAACCCAAAATCAAATAAAAGTCTTCTGCTCCAACTTCCAAATTTTCTTTACCCAATTCCAAAAAGCTATGAATAGGGTTGTAATGATTCAGCAGCCACATACATAGATTAGATGGATGCTCGTCTGTCTTCAACTCCAACAATCACTTCCGACATCCCTTTTCTGCTCCAATGTTAATCCCTCAGCAATGAAGTGCACAATTGTGTCAGAGACATTCTTGAAAATTGTTTTGACGGGGCAATATTTTGTGCCAAACTGAAACCAATTGAAACAACTATTAAATTCATAAAACAATAATGAAGTTAATCAAAAAATGATTTAAGAACTAAAAAAATGTAACCGACTTATTTAATGTAACATTATTACCAAATGATGGACCATGACTCTCATGTTGTTCCGCGGCCATAAATGCAAGAGTTTTCCCTTTAGATGTCATCTTGAACCTATTTAAAGGAACAAAATGTATGTCGTTACTAACATACTAAAATTTATAACTCTATTTGTGTTAGGTTTTGCACTCATGTCGGAAGACTTTATTACATTTCTATGTCATTTTGTGTGACAAGGAAAATGTCGTAAGAATTTGAAGACTTTAAGGACTATCTTTGAATATTTGAAGACCTTCTTTTGAGCTTTGAAGAAAGGATTAAAGAAAAGTGATGTGAAGAGGGGGACTTGAGACAAGGAGAAGAAAGAAATCAAGATGCTGAATATAGGCTCTGTCATGTGAGCAACATGATGGAAGTGATGATCTGAATGGAAGCTCATTATTCCGAAGATACACCATCCCAATTCAAACTCGAAGATACGGTGAGTGAGGTCACCTTGACGAATAAGTTCGAGTTCGAAGGAGATGAGGAGTCGGTAGTTGAATACAAAGAAGTTGAGGAAGAGGTGATTGTGAGACATCCATTTTCATCATCACCCCTACCCCCACCTAATGAACCGACTCCACCATTTTCAAAAGTTTTGAAGGAGATAGGAGAGGAGCAAAAAGACTATACCAAGCAACCTAACCACCCCACCCCTTTAAAACTAACTCCACCTCCATAAGACTTTCCTCTTGAAAGTTTTGTAACCCCACCTCTCTACTTTTGGATGCTCATGGTGAAGGAGTTCAAGCCTTCACCATATTGATAACATTAAGGCCGTGCCGACGACCTTAAACATACGGAGCTAAGTTGCGCCGATGACATAAATAAATTTGGCTATTATTTTGGATTTTGTCTTGATATTTTCACGGTGTGTTTCCATGATTTTGTAGCAAAGTGAGGTGTATTGAATTGGAGTATATTAATGAATGATAGCCTTGAAAAAGGGAAGAAAGCTTGGAAAGTTAGTAAGAGAATTCTTCTAAGTGCTGGGAAACCTTGTCTGTCGCGATCGCGACAGCTCCGTCGTGAGTCACAACGAAC
>JAULKM010093755.1:0-11145 GCA_032355605.1 Rubia tinctorum
TTTCTCTCTAGTGGAATCTGATCTTGGTCGGCCGTGGATGTAGCCAATTGGTGAACCACGTAAATTCTCGGTGTTTTGTTTTTCGATTTATTTTCTTTGCTTGTTCTTTCTCGGGTATTCCGCACAACAAAGAGGAAGAGTGGAGGAAGTTTGAAACATACAGGAGGACTCCTACATTTCAAGTACGTTTCAATTGCATGGTTTCACTTTCCATTGTTTCCAATTAACTAACGACGTCAACATTTCCACAAATATATGCCTCTACTAGAAAAATAAGAAAGACTATCAACGCCTAGTCGTTGTAAAAAAAATTTATATCGACCACATGAGTAGGAGAGGAAATTTGAACTCATTAAGGAGTGGGGAGAAGGAGAGACAAAAACAGTTGAAGAAAGGCTACATTGAAGAAGAGGTTGAACAGGCTATGAAAGCCAAAAACATTCAAGCCCGGTAGATTCTTTGTATACCTTGAATCAAACAAGAAAGAAAGAGTGTTGACAAACAAAGAAGTACAAACCCAGGATCCCAAGATTATAAGAAGATAGTTGTGTTAATAAAAATTCCATACGTGTTTTAATTTGGTTTTTACAAATTTCCCGATATTAACTTTGTTTTAAACTTTTCACTGCTAAAAGTTACAGATGAACAAGGAGTTGGAGAAGGGAATACTCATGTTGGAACCAGGAGATGACATTTTGATCAAAGAAACGAAGATGAAGGATCACCTCCGCCGATATAGGAGGATGATAGTTGTCCTGGAAGTGGCAAGGGCAATGCCGAGTCAATGAGGAGAAATTGTGAAAGCACATCTTCAAACAAGCCTAGGGAGATAAGGAAAGCATTGACCGAGCAGACGTGGTAAAAGAAATGATTTCTTACTTTGAGAAGTTGGTCAAGGGCATCACCGCAACCAGTGTTGTGGGAATTCCCTCCGAGCTTGACAATCCGAAGGCTTTCCTTGAAAAGACCATGACCAATCTGTCCACCGGTCCTAGTCTATTTTCTTCCATAGGATATTATCTAAGTTATGATGCATAAATAGTGTTATCACGATGTGATGAGGTAATTTTCAAATTTATTACTGAACTTATTTAACTAAGTTTTAAATTATTAGCTGTGGGTTTGGTGGCTTTAATGGGCCGAGCCCAGCTTTTATGTTGGTGATCCATTTTGTTTATTCTTCCCTTGTTTGCATACATGTGTTGTGTTCATTAGAGAAATGGTAAACAAAAAGGGCGGATGGACTTAAAAGCGCAAACAAAACAATTCTTAGCCTTTTGGGAGGGGGTAAATTAGAAGGAAAACAAGACCACTGGTAGTAGCTGGGAAAAGTGAGGTTGTAGGCAGTGAGAGGTGAAAAACAGGGTTCATTGAACAACTATATAACAACACTTTTAGGGAAAATTCTTGAGAGAAAGGAGCAAGCATTAGATGTTTGAAATCTTTGTAATCTCGAATTGATCTTAGTGAAACATTCTCCAAGCAGGATGTAGGACAATTTTTCCAAACCTGGGTAAAAATCCTCGTCTCAATCTCTTCTTTATTTCCTGTTGATTATTCTTGTGCTAGTATATTTTGATTTAATAGGTGTACAACCCTTGGATTACTTCAAAGAATTGGTATCAGAGCAAGGCTGGGTTGAAAATTTGGGTTGGTTTTGTGTTATTTCATGTGCACACCAAGTGTTCGACGTTGTTTTATTGAAACTTTGGGTTATTTTGTGATGGCGTCGACCTCGAAAGTGGATATTGAGAATTTTTATGGTTCAAATGACTTTGGGTTGTGGAAAGTGAAAATGCTAGCTCACCTAGGGAACATGTGTCTCGGGAAGGTTATAAACAGGCCTGATAAGCTTCCGCCGACATGGGATGAGGCAAAGAAGGAGGAGGTGTTAGAAAGAGCTTTCAACACTTAGATTCTCAGTCTCACTGACAAGGTGTTGCGGGAGGTGATACGGTGTACGTCGGTGATCGATATATGGTTAAAGTTAGTCACTTTACGTGACGAAGACATTGTATAGCCGGTTGTTTCTCAAGGCACAAATTTTCACATTCAAGATGGCAAAAGGAAAAGATTTGATGGAGCATCTCGACGAGTTCAACAAGTTGGTTGTCGATTTGGAGAACATTGATGTGAAGTATGACAATGAAGATCAAGCATTGGTTTTTATTTATTCATTGCCAAGGTTGTACGAGCACATGATTGGCATCTTTTAACACGGTAGAAATGAGATTACTCCTGAATAAATTGTTAGGGCATTAAATTCAAAGGAACATGAACGGTGGATTGAAATGGAAGGTATTAGCAGAGATAGCTTGGTGATGCACCAAGGAAGGTCAGACAAGAAATATTTCAAAGGCAAGAAGAAGTCATGGTCGAAGTCTTGGACCTCGAAGAAATTCATCAAGTTTTACAAGTGAAGGACATGTGAATAAGTGTCTGAATCGAGGAGATGAAGCGACCAAGAGACGAGATGGAGGCGGAAATTGTTCAAGAAATTGTTGACGGTTACAAGAATTCCGAGGTTCTCGTAGTTTCCACCACTCAATCTGACAAACTTTAGATCATGGACTCCGGATGCTCATTCCATATGACACCGAATGAAAGTTGGTTTGAGAGCTACAAGAAAGTTGACAGAGGTCAAGTGTTACTCGGGAACAAGTAATGTAAGGTGGTCGGGATTGGTACAGTGCAGATTAAGACGCATGATGAGATCGAGCAGATTTCGACGGAGGTACATGTCTTACAACTACGGAGGAACCTTATTTCACTTAGAACTTTGGACCAACTTAGTTTTTGTTGGGAAGGTGAAAAGAATGTCTTAAAGGCCACTAAGGGATCGCTAGTTTTCATGAGGGGTGTTAGAGAGAATGGACTCTATGTCCTTAATAGTAGCACCCTGATTGGTGATGTGGCGGTGGTTGTAGAACCGCAAGAGACGTCTTTGGAGAATCTATGGCACAAGAGGTTGGATTATGTGAGTGATAGAGGTTTGAAGGAGTTGAGCAAGGTTTGTTTGGGGATGATAAACTTGGTGACTTAGAAATTTGCAAAAAAAATATCTACGGCAAAGCCACACGAGTGAAGTTTCCATTATCCATGGAGGTGACGAGGGACACGTTGAGCTATGTGCACTCGGCAGCTTACTTGATCAACCAATGTCCTTTGACGACCTTGAATTGCAAGACACCGGAAGAAGTGTCGAATGGATCCCCACCAAAGTTCAACAATTTGAAGGTATTTGGTTCCATAGCTTACATTCACCAAGGAGAGAACAAGCTAGATCCAAGATCAAAGATGTGTATGTTTGTTGGTTATCTTGAGGGTGAGAAGGATTGGAAGCTTTGGTTCAAAGAAGGTGATGTTGTCTTTAGAGAATTCAAGTACTACATGGCCATGGCTACTCAAGAGGCCAAGGATAACATGAAGGTTGCTAAGGAAAAAAGCCAAAATTAAGGTGGAGCTATAGGGGAAATGTAGCGATGAACGAGAGGATAAAAATGATGCTAGTGATGAGGGTTACTTGGAAGAAATTGAGGAGTTAAGCGGGGAAAGTCATGATGAGAGCCTAGACTCGTAACAATTGGCAAGGGACCGACATAGAAGAGAAACACGAGCCCCATAGAGGTATGATTACTCTGATTTAGTTTCTTTTGCATTGGGTTTTCCACGGAAGAGTTGGAAGACTCGGAACATAAGTCATATGGGGAAGCGGTGATGGGAAAGGACAAAAAGCTATGGAAGTGCGCAATGGAAGAGATAATGGCATCGCTTGACAAGAACAAGACTTGGGTACTTGTGGACAAGCCTAAAAATCAATGGGTGTTCAAATGAAAGGAAGGCATTGTTGGGTTTGAGAAGCCAAGGTTTGAGGCAAGATTGGTGGCTAAGAGCTTCACACAAAGAGAAGAAGTCGATTTCAATGAGATATATTCCCCCTTGGTGAAACACATATCCATTCGAGTTTTTCTTGCTTTGGTAAATCAATATGATTAAGACCTTGAGCAAATGGATGTGAAGACGGCTTTTGTTAATGGAAATCTTGAGAAAAGGATTTACATGTCTCAACCGGAAGGGTTTATCAAGATTGAAGACGAGAAAAAGGTATGTCTTCTTGGAAAATCTCTCTATGGTTTAAGCAATCCCCTAGACAATGGTACTTGAGGTTTGATGAGTTCATGGTGCGAAATGGGTACTCATGGAGCAACTTTGATAGTTATGTTTATGTCAAGTGGGTTCATGGTAGTGGAATATTCTTGTTTCTATATGTTGAAATGTTGATAGCATCAAAGAACAAGAGCGAAGTTCACAACTTGAAATGGCTTTTGGGAAGTGAGTTTGAAATGAAAGACATGGGACTGGCCAAGAAGATTTTGGGGATGGAAATCACACGGGATAGGAGACCTGGTGAATTACTTGTCTCAATATGATTATCTTCTGAAGGTGGTGACTAAGTTCGGGAAGTCAGAGGAAAAAATAGTTCAAACACCTTTGGCTACTCATTTCAAACTCTCTTCAAAGATGTAGCCAAAGACCAAGGAGGATCAAGCGAGCATGGAACAGACTCCTTATGCAAGTGCCGTTGGAAGTTCATGTATGTCATGGTTGTACAAGACCGGATTTAGCATATGTGACTAACCTTGTGAGCCAGTTTATAGCCAACCAGGGAAGAGAACATTGGGACGCAACGAAGTGGGTTATTCGATTTGTAAAGGAAATTTCAAATTTTGTCTTACACTACAAACGAGTGAATGAAGGAGATATTAAGAGGATATGTTAATACAGACTTTGCGGGTGACTTGGACAAGAAGCGGTCGTTGACCGGGTAATTTTTCACCTTATTTGGTTGGTGGTGAGTTGGAAGGCGCAATTACAACCGGTGGTTGCACTTTTTATGACGGAGGCCGAGTACATTTCCCTCACGGAAGGTATGAAGGAATCTCTCTGGTTAAAGGAGTTAATCGATAAGATCGAGATTGCGCAAAATAATGTGGAGGTGTTTTGTGATAATCAAAGCGCGATACACTTGATCAAGAACCAAATGTATCATTAGAGAACGAAGCACATTGACATAAAGCTACACTTCATTTGAGATGTGGTTGCCGAGGGATCCGTTGTTGTTAAGGTGTATAAAGACGAGAATCCGCCAGATATGGCTACAAAGGTGGTGACAGGGATCAAGTTTCGGCATTATTGCGACTTGATCAACGTTGTAAAACTGAGCAACTAGAGGAGGATGTGGAGAATGGTTCGATGGAGGTTTTCGGTGTTGTTGGTTGTTGTTCGATCTCGATTCTTCTTCTTAAAGCCAAGGTGGAGATTTGTGGGTTTGATGGCTTTAATGGGCAGAGCCCAGCTTTTATGTTGGTGACTCATTTTGTTTATTCTTCCCTTGTTTTGCATACATGTGTTGTTGTGTGCATTAGAGAAAATGTTAACAAAATGGGCGGGTGAACTTAAAAAAGAGGAAAAAATAACTCTTTGCCTTTGGGGGATAAATTAGAAGGTAAACAAGGCCACGAGTAGTAGTTGGGAAAAGTGAGGTCGTGGGTAGTGAGGGGTGAAAAATAGGGTTTATTGAACAACTATAGAACAACACTTTGAGGGAAATTTTTTGAGGGGAAATTTTTTGAGAGAAAATAGGAAGCATTAAATGCTTGAAAATCTTTGTAATCTCGAATTGATCTTAGTGAAGCATTCTCTAAGCAGGATGTAGGACAATTTGTCCGAATCTGGATAAAAATCCTCATCCCAATCCCTTCTTTATTTCTTGGTTGATTATTCTTGCGCTAGTATATTTCGAATTTGTAGGTATACAACCCTTGGATTACTTCAACATTAGCTGAATAAATTGTAATCATTGTCTCAAGGTACTACGTATACATCAACAGTGATGCCATTCTAATCAAGCTAAAGACCTGCAGCCGCGGGACTAGAAACACAAACAATAAACATAGAAAACCAGTACGTATCACATCTAACTTACAATAAATGAAAGAAAATTCTAACATTAAATTGTACAATTATTACTTAGGTCGTCAACAAGAGGAAACTTAGGGAGAGATGTCAGGGCTTTAGCAGTACGGGCTTCCTAATCCATTTCTGGCCACCGATATTCGCCCAAAAAGAGTACAGGTGTGCAATCGGCTTGGAGCAACTAATCGACTTCGAGACAAAGCTTGGGAAGGATCGCGACATGACATGGATGTCTAACACACAAATGGATATGGGTATAGGGTATGTTTCGACTATTCTCTGGTTTCCCAAAATCATACTTCAAATGGTTTTAAAATTTTCATATTGTTATAGGTATATATGGGAGCAAATTTACATGGGTAACTGTGGGCACCTCCAATTTGTCCCATCACACACGGGTAGCCTAGCCACGACAGAGCTTGAAATTGAGTCAAGAGTGGGCAACATTTTCCACACGATGCAAGAAAGCGATGCTAAAATCTACGTGGTGCCATGTCTCAGAAGGTAGGCCACAACATCCCATATCAGTACCTCACATATCCACTCTCCTGAATTTTTACCCCTTAATTCGTGTTGCATTGAACATAGAAACCATTGGTTCCTCGTCCTCAACTATCCTAGTATGGATGATATTTTCACCATTTACACCATGAATAAGGAATCCAAATCCACCATCTTATAATTTGGTTCCTCTTCAAATTATTTACTACAAAACCCCGTCCCTTACAATTTATATTTCAAGAATTCCATTGTGTCACCTCTTAGTTTTAATCATGTGTGTTATATATTCGTAGCCTTGCATCAAGATACCACTAGAAAAGGAAAATAATGATACCCAGATTTTGCATTATACCAACCTATTCCTATGCCACGTGTTAGCAATATTTTATTTTAATTCTGCACAAAGAGCAGAGTAGCTTCTGGGAATGCGTTTTGTGTCATGATGTTCGTGGAGAAGCTCGCACTCAAAAGAAATGATACGAATATCCTAGACGTAAGTAACAAATTTACCAAATATGCTAAGAATTTGACAAAATATTTATTACTTTACCTAATGTCGTACGCATTACATTCGCACTTCTTACCGGAAGGTGCCTCAACATTCCATCCTTAAAAACTCCAATGTACCGCCGAAAGGTAGTGCAAGACATGGGTGAAGGGTTTACACGACATGTGCACTACTTACTTTGATATCAAAGACAAGATTAATGAGATGATTGGTTGATTGAAGTTTTTTTCTAATGTTCAAGTGTGGATTGAAGTAGTGCAATATTTCTTGACTTTTTTGCATTACTTCGTCGTTTTCAAAACCACTCCACTCCATTTCATTGCATTTGTTTCCATGAAATATTTTCAATCTAATTATATAGTTTTGAGAAAAGTGCATATATAACCCTACTTAATTCACATAAGTGCAAATATAACCTTTTAATAATTAAAAGCGTAAATATAACATTAGATAATTAGTGTATGTGAAAAATTACCCTTTCCGGAAGTTTCACGCCAGATCTTATTAAAAAGACAATTGCATCCCTCTGAAAAAATTTAAAAAACCAAAAAATATAATATCCCCTAATTCAAAACCCTAACCCATTTCCACCCACCCCTTCTTCTCCCTGTGCAAAACACCATCACCCACCATCTATACCACCTACTACCCGTAGATTTTTCGAGTGCCCTTTCAGATTAATATTTTCGAAGAAAAGCAGCAGTGGCACTTTGCTCCATCGTCGGCGACGGGTAGGTTGGGATGGCCGGGTTGCTGGTGGGCTAGGTTTTTGCGGTGGAAGTGTGGTTTAGTGGTGGTGGTGTTTAGCGGCTAGGGGTGACATCAGAGGGGTGGTTTTGTGGTGGTGGTGTTCAACGGCTGGGGGGTCGCGGGCGGAAGGGTGGTCCGGTAGTGGTGATATTTAGCGGCTGGGGGTGGTCGGGCAGAGGGGTGGTCTGGTGGTGGTGATGTTCAGCGGCTGGGAGGTGGTGGGTAGAGGACATTTTTATCTTTCAAGTTTTTGTTTCAGGCTGAAAAGGCATTTTGGTCATCTGTAGTTGGTCAAGGGCCAGAAATGGCTAGTTAATGCTGGAATATAGTCTTTAAGGTTATATTTGCACTTATGAAAACTAGTTATGTTTGTTTTTCACTAAAATTTATCTCATGGTTATATGTGTACTAACTAAAGTATATAGGGTTATATTTGTATGCATCCCTTTAGTTTTATACGATGATAAAGTAATCCAATTAGTTGTTGAAAATATTTGAAAACTATTATTTCTCGAATTCGGTATGGGATAGGAACATGCAAAATATAAATAGCGCATTTAAAATTCATTAAAAACCTAGCACAAGTAGCCAGAACTGGTGCTGAAAAGTTACCGGTTCATCTGCACCTGCTACTAACAGTAGAAATAATGCAGAGATGTTAGCACTGGCCTCATACAAACAAACCAGTGAGAAACCGGTACAAAGACCTCCCACATCGGTTCTTTATGATACTTGTGTAGATAAACAAATATGTGCCCATATCTAGCAACGACTTCATATCGAGTGTATCCACAATATCAATGGTACTAGTGCATTCATGTGATACCGGACTCAAAAAAAATCCAATCACACAACTAGTGTTGAATTCAAGTACCAGTTCTTTTTCATTGACACTGGAGTAAAACCAACTGGTGCTGCTTAGCCCAACCCCAGTTGACATACCAGATGCAGAAAAACACCATCTAGTAACCCCTTACATAGGAACGGATTTTTTTGGGGTTTAAATAACATGTGCCTATGCTCCACCCTACTCGTGCCTATGGGGGGTGTCCACCGGTAGTGTTTATAAGCTATTTTTGTTGAGAGCTCCGTATAGTTTTAGACATCTTTTAAAATTAACCCAGAAGAAATAATCAAAAATTTCCCATAATGCAAAGAAAGGGAAATGAGAGATTGTTTATTAAAAAATTTCCCCATGTATAAAAGTCCCTATAATTTTGTTAGCCTAGGGTTATTTATATTTTAATCTCTTGGAAATCTTCTCCAAATTAACGTAGAGTGTATAAAATGGCTTGAAAGAGATATAAATAGTAGATCTTACCTTTTGATAGATTATTATGAGAGCGATCCAGAAATGATAACTTGATTACGCAACTGTATATAACATGATACATGTATAAATATATGTCAATCACAAATAGGAAAGGAGAAAAAAGTAAAGCATGCACAACAGTGGCGGATCTACGCCTTGACAAGGCGGGGCTATTGCCCCACCTTTTTAAAAAAATTATTATTTTTAAATATTTTTAGTTAATTAATATATGATTTTTGAATAGTGTCTTAGTTTATTTTTATTTTTAGATCATTTTATCCCTATAAATTTAAAATTTTCTCAAAATTTAAATTCTATCTTCGTAAACAGAGTCATCAAATAAATATTGACCACCAACAAAAATTCTCTCCGCCCTGATGCATAAAGAGATGAATAATCACAAGAATTCATTCATAAAAATCAATAGATCGTACCATTATTTGTGAAATCTGGCAGATGAGATTGGATTCCCACAGTATAAAGAAAAGACCTAATTGAAAAGATGAGTAAAAGTGAAGATATTGGGAAAATTAGACACATAAAAGATTTCACTTATAGTTAAACGGATAAATAACCATAAGAACAAAGTTGAAATACCAGGCTGGTAGTAGAATCCGGTAGCTGAAGAGCAAGTGAGATCTGGAGATCATGGAACTGCGGTCACTGGTCAGAGAGCGAAAGTAGAATTAGCTGTTGAATTGTGAGAGCATGAATGAATGAATAGGTTGGCATCTTCGCTGCCCAATTCATTGCCCATTTAGTAAACTCCCCTCTCCTCGGCAGGATAAAATAATTAATAAGTTCTCGTCCTCATCTGTACCCATATTATTTGTTTATGGTGTGTCCTATTCATTATAAACCATACTCCCTCCGTCCCACTCTAAATTGATTATTTACTTTTTCACTATGTTCAATGATTATATTTGACTGTAAATATCTCTAACTACATATAACAATGACGTATAAGAAATTGATATTTAGAAAATAGATGTTAAGACAAATCTAACAATATCTCACATGAAATATCTATTACTTATATATTATTTTATATTCATGGTCAAAATTTGACCCTCAAGAGGTAAATAAGCAAGTTAGAGTGGGACAGAGGGAGTATCTTATAAAACTGATGTACTACCTCCGTTTCGTTAGATGTGGCATAATAATTTAAGGTGGTTAATGAAATGAGTGGATGAAATTGAATTTAGAAAGAAAACATTAGAATGACTAGATGAAATTAAATGAATCTTGCCATTAAATAAACGTATGTCAAATCCCCAAAATAACAAGAAAAGGAAAGTGGAGTAGCCTGATAGTATCTTCTGTTTCATTTTTCTTTTCTCAAAGAAAAAAAAAACACACCGACCTTCCCTTTCCTATAAGTTCACATTTAAAGTTTGGGTCAAAATTGATCGGCGTCAACAATTGATATTTAGATTATTTACTAAGAGTCTAAATAGATTTCAAGTGAGGATAAAATATACTATTTATAATTAAAATTATTAAAAGCATTTAAATCTTTAAAAAAATCAAGGAAAGTAATTTTATTTTAGGGATAAACACCATGAACATTGAGTTCTATCGAGAGTGTAATTTGAACTTGAAGTACTAAATTGTCACCTGAAATTCTAAATTCGACTGGAACTGAAAATAACTAATGATCATGTTAATCTTAAATTCAACTAATACTAAATGGAACTTGCTATCATTAAACCATTACTTACACCCAAAAAATCCACCGCATATACTTCACATAATTCTTACCCATATTAAGAGGGTAAATTAGTTATTTGATCAATTAACTAAATCAGCTGTCATTTTCAGCTTTAATTGACCCTATTTAAAACGTCAAGATTTAAGCGGTGTTTTAATAAAAACTATAATTATTTATGCACCTGTTTCTTGATTTTATTGGTTTGCATGATTCGTGTTTAGTTAATTTTATATTGTTAGGGTTGTTTGTTTCTCATAGAAAATTAGAATTGGACTTTTAAATTTAGAATTTTTATGAAGGTCTGAAGGCATGTTCGCATAGTTGTTTCAACCTTGTTAAAATATTTTTGTATAAAACCTTAAAAATCTAAATTAGTAGGTGAGGGTT
>JAULKM010093775.1:0-11145 GCA_032355605.1 Rubia tinctorum
GAGATGTTGAACAACTCAGAGATTGTTCAAAAAATAATGGCGTCTCAAAGAGAGATGATGAACAGGTTAAAAGAAATGGAGGACAAACATCCCCGGCGATGGGGGCATAACGCGCACCTATCGGAGCTTTTCCCGGAGCAACGGGGGGATTCCGAAGCGCCTACTGGAAGAGAGAAGGGGTCACGAACTGTCCAAAGCGAAGCGAGAGGGGCCGTGAGAAGCACGACCACATCGATGAAAAGAAACCAAGCGGAGCCAATGAAACAACGGCGAATCACGAATGGAAAGAGGGTTATGTGCCACCCCGGAAAAACAGGGAGCAGGTTGGGCGAGAAGCACCACGAAGATAAGCGCACGAGTCCCAGCCAGGCAGACCTAGGCCAGGGGATCGCCGTTAACCAGGCGGATACAGCGGCAGAACCAAAGCTAAAAATACCAGTGAACCTGGGTCAGTACAATGGCGAGGCGGACCCATAGGACCATCTCTGCACACTTTTTGTACCAACATGGCCACTTTTTTTTTATTGTGCAAGGTATTTGCGACCACGCTGACAGCGGCGTCCAGGGTATGGTTTAGGAATTTGGAGGATGAGACGATAGACAGTTTCTGCCAGCTGGAGGAAAATTTTTTAACCAGCTTTATGCAGAGGAAAAAGTTTCTAAAGACGAGGTCAAAGCTAGTGGCCATTCGACAGAAGCGGACGAAAACGCTGTCGCCATACTGGGAGAGGTTCAACGATGAAGCGAACCAAGTAAAGGAAAGGAGCAGCCAGTTCCTCATTGACACCCTTGTGAACGACCTCAGACACGAGTTGTTGTTGCAAGACTTTACTCTGGACCCGCCAACCACCGTTGAGGAGTTGATGAGGAGAGTGGAAAATTTCCGCAGTGCAGACTTGGCTGATAAAACGAGAAGGGAAGCATGAGGAGGCCATAGTCAGCGCAGGGCCGACAAGGATAGCTCGGAGGGAAGATTGAAGAAAACAGGGGTAGATCGAACAGGGAACAGACCAATGTCCGGCAGGTTCAATAGGTCAGAGAGAGCATTCACCCCACTAATCAAAACCCCTAGGGAGATCTTCGTTTTGTGCTTAGGAAAAGGCATCCTAGATGCCCCCCTAAGATGAGGATGCCGCCAAGAAGGAGAAACGAGTCTCTGTTTTGTGATTATCATGATGACCATGGCCATAACACGAATGACTGTATTCACCTAAGGCAAAACATAGAGAATGCGGTGCAAATGAGGGAGTTAGCGCATATAGGGAAGAGCGCAAAAGAGCATAACATGGCCACCTACCAGGGCAAGAACAAGTATGAAGGATATCGCAAACAGTAGGACAATCGGGGCAAGGAATAGAGCCCCGACAGGGAGCGAAGAAGAGACAAAGGAGAGGAGGTGGCCAGGATTGAAAAAGTTGACGAGCCTAAAAAAATACAGAGACAGAACACCCCCGGCGAAAGGGAAAGAGCAGCTGCCACGGTGATGGACATATACACCATCATAGGCGGGAGTGCAGGGGGAAAGTCTGAATCTCAACGAAAGACGCGTTGCAAGCAAACCCCACGGCCGACACCGGAGGAGAGGAAATTGGGAGCAAACAAAGCAATAACGTTCGATGATAGTGACCCGATACCGGATAGGCCGGCAGGGGGCTGACGCAATAGTGATTACAGTAAGGATAATGGATAAGAGGATTCACCGGGTATAGGTCGATGGAGGAAGCTCTGCGGAATTCATGTACTGGCACTGTTTCGAGAAGCTGGATGAGAATACCAAGGGGAAGTTAGAGCAAACGAACACCCGCTGGTGGATTTCGCAGAAACAGTATGGCCGGAAGGAACCATACTTCTCTCTGTGACGGTGGGTGAAGGCGAAAGAAGTAAGATGGTGGACATGGATTTCATAGTTGTAAAGGTAAATAGGCCCTACAATTTGATACTGGGCAGGCCGGCATTAGCATTGGTCAAGGGAATGTTGTTGACCCTACACCTTCTGTTGAAATTCCTGACCAGAAGGAGGATAGCAACGATAAAGAGGGATCAACAGAGAGCCAGGGAATGCTACAGGATCACACTCAACAAGAGGAAACGAGGTGATGAAGACGGAGGCAGTGAGACACAGGTCAGTAAGGCAAAGCCTATCAGATTAATCATAGGTGGAAATGATGAAAATGACCCAATGAAGTTGGGCACATAGGTGGAAATGATGGTTTTGAACAAAGATCGGTCGGTGCAGGTAGGGATTGACCTCCCGTCTCGAATGAAAGACCAACTGATAAAGGTTCAGGAGGAAAATGGCAAGTTTTTTCCTGGAAGACAAAGGATATGACGAGGGTGTCGGAGGACGTAGGTTGTCATGAGCTGGAGGTGGACTTGTCTTATAAACCAGTCAAATAGAAGCGGAGGATATTATGCAGAGAGAGGAATGAAGCGGTCAACAAAGAAGTTGATCAGCTAGTGGCAGCGGGAATCCTGGAAAAAGTACCTTACCCAACGTGGCTGGCAAACCCAGTGCTGGTCAAGAAAGTGGACGGTAGTGGGAGAATGTGTGTAGACTATACATACCTGAACAAGACCTGCCCGAAGGATTGCTACCCCTTGCCGGTCATTGACCAAAAGGTAGACTCTCTTAACAACTATCCAATCAAATGTTTTCTGGATGCATACAAGGGATACCACTAGATTCCCATGTAGGAAAGATCGGGATGAAGCTGAACCCATCCAAATGCCAATTTGGAGTGGGGCAGGAAAGTTCTTGGGGCACGTGGTGTTAAACCAGGGCCTGCGGTCAAACCCCAAAAAGATAAGGGCGATTCTAGAGATGAAACCGCCAAGCACGGTGAAGTAAGATCAGAGTCTAAAAGGGAAGCTAGCTGCTATGAGCCATTTTATATCCCAAGCGGCTTAAATGGCACTCCCATTTTTCAAAACTCTTAAAGGATGTGTGGACAAGAAAGGAATGGTGTAATGGGGGGAGCCTCAGCAGAAGGCTTTTAAAGAATTGAAGACATATATGAAGGATCTATCCACGCTGACCATTCCGAGGAAGGGGAAACCCTATACTTGTATGTGGTAGCGAGCGATGAAGTCGTGAGCGGGGCGCTGGTTAGGGAAGAAAACAAGGTACAGAGGCTGGTGTACTTTGTCATCAGGGCCTGCAGGGCCCTGAATAGAGGTATACAAGTCAGGAGAAGCTAGCTTTGGCCCTGGTCCATGCAGCGAGAAGGCTGAGGCAATACTTTCAATCACATCATGTGGTGGTCCTAACAAACCAACCGCTCAAAGCAATACTGAAAAAGCCAGAAAGTTTCGGGAGGTTAATGAAGTGGGCTGTGGAGTTAGAAAAGCATTCCATCGAATACGCCGTGAGAAGAGCAATTAAGGGGCAAGTGATGGCAGACTTCTTGGCAGAAATGCCAAAGAAGAAGAAGATGAAAGAGGCTACAACAGAGGTTGAGCCTCAGCCTACGAGCTGGGGCGAGAAGATGGACCCGGATGTTTGGAAGCTGTACGTGGATGGGGCATCCAGAGTAGAGGGAGCAGGTGTAGGCCTGGTAATATTGGACCCATAATGAGTGTAAATAACCTATGCCTTACGATTCAAGTTCCCTGCCTCCAACAATGAAGCCGAGTACGAAGCTCTAATTGCAGGCATGGAGATAGCCAGGAAGCTGGAGCTAAGAGGCTGCAGGCCTATGGAGATTCGATGTTGGTAGCCAATTAGTACAATGAACAATACGCAGCCAGGGAACCGACGATGATTAAGTACAGGGACAAGGTAAGAAGTTTGGTGGCCGAGTTCATAGAATTTGATATAACCAAGGTCTCAAGGTCTTAGAATACGAGTGAGGATGCGTTGAGCAAGCTGGCCTCCTCGACTCATGCATATCTGACAAAGACGGTGCTAGTCGAGGAGCTGGAATGCAGGTTGACAGACACGAAACTGACAGAAATAATACAAGGACCAATGACTGATTGGATGACACCCATTTGCAATTACCTAGAGCGTGAAGAACTACCGGCCAGGGAAAAAGAGGCTAGAACAATAAGGAGAAAGTCGTTGCAGTATTCCGTTAAAAACGGGTTGCTGTACAAGAGGGGCTATACGGAGTTGTGGCTCAGATGTGCAGGTCCAGAGATGGCAGAATTAATTCTCAGGGAAATTCACGAAGGGAGCTGTGGCAGCCACCAAGGAGCAAGGATGATGGCGCTGCGAGCAGTAAGAGCATAGAACTATTGGCCAACTATGAGAGCAGATACAGAGAAAAAGGCCAAAGAATGTTGCGGATGCCAGGAACAAGCAATAATGGAGAAGCTCCCGGCCAAACGAATAACTAACATCAGGTCGTCATGTCCCTTCACAAAGTGGGGGATCGATATCGCAGGGCCATGCCCAGAAGCTGTAGGTAGGAAGAGATTTTTAATTGTGGCAATCGATTATTTCACTAAATGGGTGGAAGAGGAAGCAGTCGCAAGCATTACAGGAAGAAAGATCACAAATTTTGCCTGGTGGAGCATAGTTTGCAAATTTGGCATCCCCCGAGTGATTGTGAGAGACAACGAAAAACAGTTCGCCCATGAGCCATTTAAATCATGGTGTACGGGGTTGAACATAAGACAACAGTTCATGTTTGTGGCTCACACGCAGGAAAATGGATAGACGAAAGTAACGAACATGACGATTGTTCGGGGGCTGAAAAGGAGGCTGGGACAAGCCAAAGGAGAATGGGTGGAAGAACTAATGAGCATACTTTGGGCATACAGGACCACGCCAAGAACAGCCACAGGAGAATCCCCATATAGGCTGTGCTTTGGAGTGGAGGCAATAATTCCCCCAGAAGTAGCAGCGCCCAGTAGGAGGGTCGCAGAACCTTTGAGCCAGAAAGAGAATGAAGAAGCTGTCAGAGAAAGCTTGGAAGCCTTGTATGAACTCAGAGAGAGAGCGTCGTGAAAGAGGTAGCATACAAATCCTGGATGGAACAGCACTACAACAGCAGAGTCCAGATGAGAGCCTTGAAGGTGGGGGACTTGGCATTCAGAAAAAATGAAGTGAGTCGAGTCCAGGGATAGAAGAAGTTGGATGTTGTATGGGAGGACCCATACAAGGTGATCGAGGTGCTGGGGAAAGAAGCATACAAACTGGAGATGATGGGTGGAAGGATGATTCCGAGGCCATGGAACATGGCAAACCTGAGAATGTACTACGCTTAAAGTGGTTGTAAATCTGTGTATTCATGATAATTGCTTTTGGGCTGTTTAATTTGACGGTCAGGCGAAACGGGGTCCCTAAAGGGATCAAACTTATCGGATTTTAGGGAGGAAGATGACCCTGAGGAGACCCCAGTCTACGTTTCCTTCCCTCACCTTTTGCGTAAATTTTGACAATGAATGCAGGATACAAAGAGGGTAAGATAAATGAATGTCCAGCAACACCCAGCGCCGGACGATGCCCAATTCAAGCTCAATTATTCGTGCTAGCGCTGACTCCCAGCGAAATGTACAGGTCGAATATCAAATGGGCTAAGATAAATGAACGTTCGGCCGCACACATGGCCGGACGATGCCCGATTTAGGCTCAAGTTTTTGTGCTGGCGCTGACTGCCAACGCAATGTTCAGGCCGAATCTCAAAAGGGCTAAAATAAATAAATGTCCAACCCCATCCAGCGCCTGACGATGCCCGATTAAGGCTCAAGTTTTTGCACTGGCGCTGACTGCCAGTGCAATGTGAAAGAAAAATCTCAAAAGGGCTAAGATAAACGAACGTCCGGCCGCACCCAGCACTAGACAATGCCCGATTCAGGCTCAAGTTTTAGCGCTGGCGCTGACTACCAGCGCAATGTGCAGGCCGAATATAAAATGAGCTAAGATAAATGAACATTCGGCCACACACAGCGCAGACCATGTCCGATTCAGGCTCAAGTTTTCATGTCGGCGATGCTTGCCAGCGCAACGTGCAGGCCAAATCTCAAAAGGGCTAAGATAAATTAACGTCCGGCCGTACCCTGCGCCAAACGATGCCCAATTCAGGCGCAAGTTGTTGCGCTGGCTGACTGCCAGTGCAATGTGCAGGTGAATCTCAAATGGGCTAAGATAAATGAACGTCTGGTCGCACCCAGCGCCGGACGATCCCCGATTCAGGCTCAAGTTTTCGCACTAGCGCTGACTGCCAGCGCAATATGCAGGCCGAATCTCAAATGGGCTAAGATAAATGAACATCCGGCCGCATCCAGTGCCTGGCGATGCCCGATTCAGGCTCAAGTTTTTGCACTGGCGCTAACTGCCAATGCAATGGGCAGGACAAATCTCAAATGGGCTAAGATAAATGAACGTCAGGTCTCACCTAGCGTCGGACGATGCCCGATTCAGGCTTAATTTTTCACACTGGTGCTGACTGCCAGTGCAATGTGCAGGACAAATCTCAAATGGGCTAAGATAAATGAACGTCCGGCCGCACCTAGTGCTGGACGATGCCCGATTCAGGCTCAAGTTTTCGCACTGGCGCTGATTGCCAGCGCAACATGCAAGCTAAATCTCAAAAAGGCTAAGATAAATGAACGTCCGGCCGCACCCAGTGTCAGACGATGTCCGATTCAGGCTCAAGTTTTTGCGTTGGTGCTGACTGTATGCGCAACTTGCAGGACGGATCTCAAAAGGGCTAAGATAAATAAATGTTTGGCTACATCCAGCGTCCGACGATGCCCGATTTAGGCTCAAGTTGCCCGCAGGCGCTGACTACCAGCGCAACGTGCAATGCAACCTTCTGGCCAATACAAAGGCCGGGGAAGCACGAAACAGTGGGTAAGGAACTAAGTGTTGGTCCCAACGGCCAGCACAATAACACAAGGACGGTAAGGAAGTGAAATATGAAGAAAAAAGAAAATAAACGAGAAAAACAAGGAAGTTGTTAAAAGAAAATACAATTTGCAACATTCGATGTTCTATCCCTCAGCGGGGGAAATAGTTACACGCAAAAAAGGGGAAAGAAAAACAAATGTTCATTCTTCAAAGCTTCACCACGTTGCCCTCTTTGTTAGCCTGTCAACAAACATTGCAGCAGTCATTTTTCCTTCGCCTTCCACGTTGCCTGCACCTATGGCACTGACCTCTTTGGCGTCACCACAAACTTTGGGTCTACCAGCAGCCCGAGCAGTTTCCTCGATTAGAATCACCGTGTCTTAAGAAAGTTTTTCAGTCTCGTTAGAGAAGTGCGCATCGACCTCGCAGGGGTGCTGTCGGGGGTCCAACTGTTAAGCTCAACCAATGGCATCCCTGGGTGCACCTGGCTGAAGTACTCAATGAATTTGTACTCCCGAAAAGGGATAAAGGCGTCTCCCAGGCCTACTCGCAGCTGATCTTTACCTCCATGCTGGAGTAGAGGTCAATGGCCCTCATCAAAGCACCGTTCAGCAGCTCAAAGGCCTTACTGCTCCGCACTATGCGGGAGTAAAGGCTTAGGAAGCCCCAAGTGAAAACTCACTCCTGAAAGTTTCTCAGCTCAACGACGTTGGCCTCAGCGCGACTCAAGGAACTCTGGAGAGAGCCATAGACACCCTTCTCTAGCTCCATATCCTGCTCCAGCTCCGCAACACATCGAGCCTGGGAACGCGGGGAGGATAGGCCAGGCTTCAGCTCGGCGACCTCCGCATGCAGGCTGTCATTCTCTTCCTACATTGCCCTAGCAGAGCATAGGTTCTAGGGAAAAGAATAAAAGCAAGTAAGCACAACAAGAACAAGGTAAGTTAGACAAAGAAGGAAACATGGAAAATCTCAAAGACAGCGGCAGCTGACCAATCGACCAGAGAGTTGGTGTTGGCGCCATTCAGTGAGCGCTCACGCAGCCATGCGTTAAAGTGCGGAATAGGAAATAGCTGGGAGACTAGTTCTGTCCGCGTAGAGGCACGGCGCAGGGGGGCCCTGATCAGACTCTCGGGGCGAAAGAGCATGAGTAAACAGAGGCAAGAATAGGGTGGCTGAAGTAGGCCGGGCAGACAAAGTGAGACCCTGTTGGCTTGCTAACAGGGTCTCCGGGACCTCCCTGAGGCAAGGGCGCTCGGAGGCAAGCTAGAACCTGCCCAACTACTTTCTCCCCTTCGCCGCAGCCTGCAGTGGGTCCTTTTCAGAGAAGGCTTGTCATTTCAGATGTCAGTGTCGGAGACATCTGTCTCCTCCACCTACTGATCAACGACGTCAGTTGCATCTTTGGCTTGAGAAACTGGACGGCTGCTCCCAGCCCGACGAGGGAGCCTCTCAATAGATCCCCGAGAAAGGCAGCCACAGACATCTCTGCAAAATCAAAAACAAAAAAATGATGAGCCACTTAAGGCTAGAAAACAATAGAAGAAAGGAAAAGAAAATGAAAGGCATACTTAATAACTTAGACAAAATTAGTTAATACCGCTCAAGTCAGAGATGCCCTCGCCGAAAGAAAGGGCGTCAGGGAACAACAGCAGACCAATAGCATGAAGGGTGGAATCACACAATAGGTGGTCCCACCTGACGCTCACGGTTTCGAGATGATAAATATAGGGTTGTAAGGGAAAATTTTCAATAACGAAAGGGCGAGAGCCTCGTTCCCTTTCCGGCCCGGAATGATGGATAGCTCTCCCCTCATTCGCAGGGCCCAAGACAAGGTTCTCATCCAAAAAGATGACTGCCTCTTCCACTCAACTCGAGTCGGAATATCGGTTAACAACTTGATCCCATCATGCCAAAATTTCAAAGAAACCTAGTCCGGGGGTAGCCTTTCAGGGTGACAGAAGACGCGAAACAGGGTGACAGAAGGTTGTATGCGAAGGAGGCGGCACAGAACCTCAAAACCTAGGACGGCCCTAACAGCGTTGGGGGGAAGGTCAGTCAAGCATAGTTCATAAAAATCCAGAATGACCTGGAAAAAAGGGAAAAGTGGGAACCTAAGGCAACACTTCTAGAGGGTCTCGAGGTAAACGGCTACCATCCCCTCGGGCACATCCAAGACAATTTGGCTAACCCCAGGTAGACGAATATGTTAGAGAATGTCATTGAAGAGAACATTTTGAGCATTATAGGTGGCCTCCACCAAGCGAAGAGCTTCCCGGAAATCTAGGTTGGTGGTATCGCAATACGAATCTATTTTTGGAGGACCAACGTTGGAAACCATAATAAAAAGTAAATTACCAGAGGGAAAAAAGACAGAAGGAAGTAGAAAGGGTACCTGGGAGGGGATGCAAAAGCAGGACGAGAACCAAAAAAACCAAGCAGGCGGAATCGAAGAGAAAAGAAACAATGTAAGAAAAATGACGAGGAATATGGATGGGTGAAGACAGAAAAGGGAGGTGAAGAGCGGACAAGAGCAGTTAATTCCTTCGACAGACAGGGCCACAAAAAGGTAATTATAACAGCCTAGGGACAAAGCGAAGATCACGCAGCCAGCGTATAGGAAACTGTCAGAATGGAACACGTGGAGGACATCCGTATAGGTAGTGTAATCATCGATAAGCGCGTTAAATAAAGGAAGACTATACGTTAGCGGCTTATTCAAAAAGGAAAAACAAAGAAGGGGCACCAAAGTGCAACATGTATTTCCAGGGACGCTCTCTGGTCCCTGGAAGCTGTGAATGGAAGATGTCCAATGCAGCCACCGACCCGCAAGTCTATCTACCAAGCCATGTCACTGGCTGGGAGGACTTGATAATGTATGGGCCAGAGTGGCCCAGTAGGAGTCAAGAGGTGTAAATGAAAGGCCTACCTCCAGGGACGCTGCCTGTCTCGCAGAGCCGTTACCTGGGAGAGAAATGAAGCAAGTACGACACGTGGGTAATGATGGCTCCAGTCCCATCAACAACCAAATCGCCTATAACAAGGAAGAGTGTTAGACACGAGGTAAGATTTCTGAATCAGTCTACTATTCACTTGGATACTCCTCTACATAACTCCGATGGCTAACAGGATCGTCGGAGCAGGCACGACCCTGAGCCTTCCTGCCTGACCTTTCTTCGCCTGTCTTGTAGGTTCAGGTGCATATTGGACTAAATGAGATCGACATCAGATATACTACAAATTTTGGTATTAACATCAAATAAGAAAATCATCAAAGTCAATACAAAATAAGCTAAGAGAAGTTGCCAAGCTATCTTATTATTTCTTAAAACTCAGATGCTTCAACAATATTATTTAAATTTAGACCTGTGCATAAACAAACTAAATTCTTTTATTGAGTATAACAGTAGTGATATAGCAGCAAAAATAAATGTCTCTATCCTATTATGTAGGGTCGGTTATATGGAACACATCTCATCATTGTAATGGTAACCGATACATGGAATGCATGTAGCCATCTCAGTATCATAAACCATACAAACTATTTTTAAAAAAAACAATCACCAAAGAAATTAATCTCCATGGAAACAAGTCATAAAGATTGACTGTGACTTGGAGAGCAAGAGAGCCCAATACATTTGTAAAGTCATATGCATCTCATGAATTATTTAAATTGGCATTTGTGAACTAGTGAAATAAAAGAAAAACATTTCATGTTGGAACATACCGCAGAAATCATTCCATGTTGGAACATACAGCAGAAATTCAGATCTGGCGAGAAGAATATTACGGTAATATTAGTTTATGAAAATTGGAGATTACGCAATATTTAATACAGCCGTTTAGAAGCATAATGGAATAATGGAAAATCCCTATATTTTTGGAATTGGATTTATGGAATATTATGGGATAGTTGAGATAAGGAAAATCCTTTTATTTATGGGATTTGGATATGCTTCAAAAGCATAAAATGAAAAGGAATGTTATGGAGATAATTATGGAACAATTTTGATCTACAATGGACTATAAATAGAGGACATTATATGGATGCAAAGACATGAATTAAACCGAGAAAATCTGCACTTCAGATTTCTATCTTTCGAGAGTATTTGCGAGAGTCAAATTCTTCATGTTCCAACATACACAACCTTTTGCTGAAGTTCATAACGTATGCCTTAATTCCTCGCGAGGAGGAGATCCAGCGTTGAGGAGTTTCATGGTCAGAGGTAGTCTGATCAAGGCGGATCGGTAACAAGGGGAGCTTGCAAAATCCACACGTTGTAATTAGAAGATAAGTATAGCTGTATGGTGTACTTTGTACTGTATCTCTGATTAGTGGATTTATTCTG
>JAULKM010093786.1:0-11145 GCA_032355605.1 Rubia tinctorum
ATGACCCGATTAATACAACCCGAAAATTTTATTTTAATTTCTTCAAATTTGCAGTTTAAACCTTGGTCTTTCCATAAGTTATGGAAAGACCGTCTTTCTAGAGGCGGACTTTTTTAAAAAATTATCTTTTTAAGTCTGGATTATCATTATTTGCCAATATTTCTTTTTTTTAAATTTCTTTTTTATAACTTTTCTCAAAGTCTTATTTTAGACCGATTATACGTTAGACGGTGTAATCCACACTCTGTGGAGTCGTACTTTCGGGAGAATTAACCCACAGAGAGTTGGGAGGTCAAAGATAGAGATTTGTATTATTGCCCATGTGCTCACTACTAAACTACCAAGGGGTATATAGTGGTAAGTTCGGGGTCGTCTACATAAATGCTAATAATTTAATAGTTAACTGGGAAAATCCGCAATCGGGTCGTCAATCTGATCACGTGTCAGGAATAGTCAATGTTGCAAACAAAGTTTTTTGGGGGAGGGATGTGTGTTCTGCAAAGTACTAACCATGCAAGAGTAAGAGAATAAACTAGATTAATCTAACACTTAGGAATATTTGTGTTACATGATTGGTAAGATACTTTAATCCTAGATTTTATTAAACACAAGATGTATAGATCTATCTGAATGCTTATGTCACATAGTGTGATCGATAGTCAACACTTCCCTCTGTATGTCACACAAAGGTGCTCTTGTACTCTTCCATCGACATCACCTCCGTAATAAGGGAAGTGCATCAACTACCCCGTCGTTATGCATTTCTCTTCCCCGTAGAGAATTTACATCCCGGGCACTTTCACTAACTCCACTATGATTCCCTAGGCCTACAGAGGCAAAGGGATTGACATCTTATAATAACTCTATGGTTGCAATGACAAAGGTCGAATTACACCAACCGTAGTCGTTACTAACTATCCCATCCTCGCCCATCGGGCTCTCATTGTCTAGTTCATTAGCGTACGGTTATTAGAGAGGTGCTCACGACCCACATGGATACACACACACGGTCACAGACTCTCACTCTCCCTATTACCCTACTTTCTTAGTTAGTTTGTTCCTTCTCTTAGTGCAAGCATTTTTCAAAAAATTAGCATATAAGGGAACTTGTTCAATGACATCAAGAATAGGAATGATAATCTCTACATTCTCGAAGACTTTGCGAATTTGTGAATATGTGCCATTATAATAGATCATTCTTCAATTTTTCCTAAACATAATAAAACATAAATAATAATACACATTTAAGAAAATCATTTTCAAACAAATAATATATTGAATAAAATTATTACTTACAAATTCTTTCCGCAATCATTTTTTCATCTTTGACATACACTCCGTCTTTATTTTTCCGGCCTTTGAGGAATAGATTGTGCCTCTCAGTGTCATCCTCGTTGATTAGTTGCAAGAAGCCCTTGCCTCATCTTCGGTCATGTCACCCTCTATTGTAATTTGTATATCTTCTTCAAAACGTTGTTTCACAAGGTCGATTGCTGCCTTGGCATATCCCCCACGGCTCAAGTGATGAGGAATTTCATTCTTCCTGGCAATTAGTTTTTTTCTTCTCTCGTGCCCTAATTTAGGATCTTAGACTTATGTCATGGCTTTGGACATGTTAATCTAAACTCATTAATAATATGATATTGTTATTACTAACATTATCCTTATTCTCCAATACCCTCCTTTTGTGGATCTCCCAACCGTCGAGTTGAATGTGTGTGTAAGTTAGTTATGGGCGATCACCCCTCTTATCACTAAAAATGTAGTCCCAAGAAAAAATGTACTTATGTTGATGCCAACTCTTAGGCATCATCAACATAGCCTTCCTCCTCAAATCATCGATGTCCGGTGATTCGATGTCAAATGGCCTCTGTGAGGATTTTGAACTCCATAATGTCAATCACTATGATTCATTTTCAATCAAGGACAAATTTAGGGAAATAACAATTCTCTAATTCCACCTTGTATTCCATCCACAAAGTGGTCTTGTAATCTTTGGGGACTTCATGCCACCTATCGTAGCGTATGCCTACCATCATTCTACCCACCTTTGCTACCCAACTAGACCATTTAGCCCGTTAGGCCGACACACACTTGTTAGACTTATTGAAAAATATCGAGGTTAACTTTTTTCTAGCCATTCAACGTTCTAAGGTTCTACCATGAATTCGGGGTATTCCTACATCTTCATATCTATCATTCGCATCCGCATCCTCATCCATATCATCGTTCGTTCTTAGAGGATTTTCATATCGGGAATGTGAAACTTGATCACTAGTCCTTTTCTTAGACACTATTTCGTATGCTACATTCGAAAATATACCATAAAATTACTTAACTGTACTTGAAGGAGCAATATATCCCGAAACATTACTAAACAAACAATTAATAAAAAAATTATTGAATACATTAGCCCTAATAAATTTAAATGTGGAGTACATATCACATATCCTTTAATTTAAAATTGAAATTGAAATTGAAATAATTAATGCTCCTCTCTTTTGATTAATTAACCGTAACTTAATACACAATGAACACAAGAATAAATACTAAAACCCTAAACAAATAAAATGAACAAATATAGCCCCAAAACATGGAACTCTTAATCATCACTAACCCTTGTGTTGATACTAAATGAAATCCCATGAAACCCTAGGGTTTTTCGTCACACAATGTGAACCCTAGTTAGAGTTCCACATTAAACAAAAACTAACCTTCTCCTCAAGCAAAGATTAGAATATACTCCCCCTTATTGTTTCATCTTCAAAGGATAAAACCCTATACCATAACAAAATCAAAAGATTGAGTGGAGGAATTTGAATAGAAGAGACAATGGATGAAAAACATGATTGAAACATACCTTAGATGTAGTGAAGATGAAATATTGGAGTTGAAATGAGGTAGAATTGAGTTGAGGGTTTGAGAGGTTTTTTGGGAGATAAAAATGGTGGGAAAGAGTTGGGGTTTTCAAATGGGCATTAAATGGACCTTTCAAAAGCTTTTGATGCATTTTTTTGCCTCCAGACATGGTTTCCAAACTCGGAAACCTTGTTTTCTCAATTTTAGAGTTCGAAAAATAAAATAACACGTCCAGACCCATTTACGAGTTCGGAAATGTATTTAATATAACAAAAATAACTGTCAGAATTCAAAACCTCTCTTACATTCACCAATTCGAAATCCCTTCTTCCCAAACCCTTAATCCTCATATTTCATCCCACACCCATATATCTAATCTACCAACAATGAGCGATAAAACCAAGGGCGCTAAGTCAAAGATGAGTGGTAAGAGTCATCGCCCTATCACGGAGATCGGCAAATCTACCCAATTCTTCAATGACGAGGCTGAAGAAAGGCTAGGCTGAGGAAGTATCTAGATTGCTTGCATGTAGACGTGATCGAGACCCACGAGATGTTGACTCGGGCCCACTCGTAGCATGTGGCATTCATCGAATCCCAAGGACTTCACCTTGAATTGAGCAAAGATGATGAGCAAGCAAACTTTGAGCCATTTTTCTCGGAGACAAGTGATGAGGAAGGTGCTGAAGGTAATGAGGACAGGCATGGCGGTAACCCAAATGGAGAGGAAGATATCGACGGGAACACGGAAGCTCAAGGTGGTGAAGAAAATGGCAGTGGCCGTAAGGACAAGACGGACCCTGAAATAGAAAGCATGTTTGAGGAGGTGTAATCGGGAGTCAAATTTGAACATATTTGTAATTAATACAATGTATTGCTATGATTGGATAAGATTCTAGTTATTTTTGGATATTTTTCAAGTTTAGGATAAATGCTTGAACATCTTTACTTGAAGCTTATTTTAGTATAAATGTTTTTCTCTACTTTGGATATTTTGAATTTAACCTATCAATGCAATATCTATGTGGAACAACTCAAATGATTTTATATAATCTCCCATTGCTTCATATTGAAAATGATATGTGTGATTGTTAAGTTGATATGATCAATTTGAACGGAAAAATATTTGAAATGTTATAGTAATTCAGATTGACCAAAAGTACAGAGCTAATTCCGAGTTTGAAATTAGCTCCTCCCTTTATCTTTGCAGGTCAGACAACTTTCCGAACTCAGAAAATTTGAGGCCTTCTTTTTTACTATTAGGGTGGAGACACTTTCCGAGTTTGTAAAATCAGTTTCCGAGCTCTTGTCATGTTTCCGAGCCATCCCTGGAAATGACTGAAGGGCAAATTTTCTTTTAAATATTCATTTCCTAGTTCGAAAATGGCTCAGATCCAATTTATAAAAGGCAGATTTCTGGTTTTCGAACTCAGAAACCCTAATCCATATAAAAAACAAATCGACCATTCAATTTCAAATTCCACTCTCACAACCAAAAAACCCTACCCTATCTTTGCGAAGTCGCAAAAAAAATCAGTCACCACCAACTTCATGCAACCCTTAATTTGGTGTCAATGGAAAGAGGAAGAGCATCCCAGAACGGAATTCCTAGGGCTCGATCCACCGACAACACATTGGAGACAAGGTTTGTATCTCTAGTTACCCAAAAACGTTATGAAAAATTGCGTGAAAAGGGGAACAATTAGATAGCTACTTAATAGACTTTAGAAAATATCTTGCAATAGGATTGGCCTACCCTCTTAGTAAATTTAGCGAAAAACATGTCGAGAAGTTGCTATCTTGCAACGAGAGGGCTTACTTTGACTTAACTTGTCAATTTTATGCTAATTTACGTGGAGTTGCTAACGGTGACTATGAGACTGGGGTTGGGGGCATAGACATTCCCATAAGCCAATGGTATATCAATAAATTGTTGGGTTGCCCTTACGAACACCCTGAACATGTTTTCCCGGAAGATTTAGATGGGTCGTTGGATGATTGTTACCATAGGGATAAGTGGCCATTAGATAGTGACTACCCTTATGTTGACTTTGTGGAATGTAGCGTGAAATATTTTAGGCGCAATAGTAGGGAATTGGGAAGGCCGAAAACCTTTGATTTGGAAGTTCTAACAATTGATCAACGCATAACTTATGAGATAATTGCTAGAACTCTCATTCCTTCGAGTGGACACATCACCAATCCTAACTATCCTGAGGTGGCCATTTTCAAGCATATTGTGTACATTGCGACTTCAAAGAAGTTAATCAAAGGTCTCTCTTATGGCCATTTAATCACCCGAATTTTGAAAAAGGTACAGGGGTTGGCTATTAGCGGTGAGGAAAAGGGCCTGAAGTATTTTGACAAAACTTACTTCGAGAAGAAGGATTGGCTTTTGATCAATCACAAGTGGTTTCATAAGATTGGGGAGGTTTCCGAGGCTAATAAAAGGTCGTGAATTGAGGAAATGCCACAAATTGAGGAAGGTTAGTGAATTTTGATTTACAATTTAAAAAAATCGTTTACATTAATTTTGTTGACTTATGACAAATGTTGTTCCATTGAAGGTACCGAAAAAGCATATTTCAAAGGTTTCAAAGATTTCTACAAGTGGATGCGCAAGAAGTTTTGTGCAATGAAAGCCATTTATAGAAAAATCCCAAAGAGCTTACGAGCGACACCTCGCATCAACCTCCTGCCCACAACTCAATTGTTCCACTTCGACGGCCGATATTGAAGATGATGACGAATGAATGTTTATCAACGAGTGAATTTTATGACTATGTTAAATTGATCTATGTTATGCTACAATTTTTTTTTGTTGTTTTGAAGTGTATGATTGATGACATTGTTAAATTGATCTATTTTATTTTGATCTATGTTATGAAACTAGTGACTTCAATGTTAAAAACTTTTAATTGAAGTGTATCTATTGATTAAGACAGTTGTCATTTTCAAGGAAAGATATTTTGATACAAATAACACTAATCAGAGACTCTAAAATTGGTACAAATGAGAAAACAATCCTTAAGGAGGAACCACTAATCACTTATGCTTCCTCTTCCTCACCACCTTCTTTGATTTTTTCTTCTTCTACGATTAATCTTCCCTCTAACATTGACCCACATGTCTTTGTCGTGATCAATGCGTCCAAGGAAACCGTCAAAACACGAATCACCAACCTGAAGGAAAATATCATCTTACAATCCACCACTTGGAGTATGCTGCCCAAATCCAATTATTTCCTCTAATTCATTCTCTATGACAAAAGCTCGCTTTCCTTCTACAACAATATTACACCTCAGATCAACATGATCCCTAACATAGAAAACCTGGTGCGCTTGAGATGCCATAATGAATGGATCGTCCTTCCAGCCCACCCTACTTCTGTCGACAAGGGTGAATCCCAAATCCTCTATTCGCTGACCAGTGTTAATATCCACCCACAGACATTTAAAAATGGGGACCCTCATCATGACATAGTCAAGCTCCCAGATTTCAGGGATCGTACTAAAGTAACACTTTTGAGTGTACATGGGATCCTCGTCACTACTTTCCTACATGCAAAGCTTCATAGACGAGTGACACATCACTATTCTGAGAGATACGTTTATCATCGTTTGCTTTCATAGAAAATGTGAAACCGTTGATGTCATAACCGGTGTAGGACAGAACGGTTCCCAATGGTCTACGAGCCAGCCATTTAACTTTAGAGAAATGTTCTCCAACAACTGTGTGGTCCCTCAACCAAGAAGCAAATATCGCAGTGTGCATTTGGAGAACCTGAACCTCATTGAAATTTGGGTACCCCACTCGTATTGCATCCATTTGAATCTCGATGTTGGGGACAACTTCTTCATGTTTGCGCAAAACGTAAAGATGCGCAACACTAAAATCTTCGGCACTAGGATTGAACAGTTTCCCTTGTCTTACCCATACACATGTCAGCCTCCCATCATGTCTTCCAAATGGAACACCAACATATTCAACTTCCTTCATATACTCAGTACAAAACTCGATGGCCTCTTCTATCATGTAACACTGCACTATACTAGCATCTGGCTTGTACCAATTTTTCACAAAATGTTTGAACATTTTCATGTATCTTTCAAAGGGGTACATCTATCTTTAAAAAACTGGACCACATTTCTTTATCTCCCGAACCAAATAAACACACAAGTGGACCATAATGTCAAAGAAAGAGGGTGGAAAATACATTTCCATCCGATATAAAACTTCAACAATCATTTCCTGCAACCTATCCAACTTCAAAATACCGATCCTCTTGAAAAAAATTATAGCTTCGTAATGCACTGGCTTACATTAGATGGGAGCGAAGCTCGGGTCGCAATTGCATTCAATTCCTGCATTAGGTTTTGACAATCATGTGACCTCAACACAACCAACTTCAACTCTTCCACTGACACACAAGTGCTAATATTGGACAAGTATGTACCTGAAACCTTCACACTACTCAATGTATCACAAACATATTTCGTCTCCGGGTGCGACATAGAATTGCATGCAGGTGGAAAATAACAATCATCACCAGAAGTGAATGGCCCCAGATTCTTCTGAACACCCATCTCAACCAAATTAAGCCTATCTTTCAACGCGTCCTTTGTTTTACTATGGGTATTTAACACCGTCCCAATCAACAAATCAAAAACATTATTCTCAATGTACATGACATCCAAACAATGTCTAACATCCAGATCCTTCCAATAAGGGAGATTGAAAAAAAACATTTCTTCCAATTACCATCAACAACTACTTTTCTTTTTTTCTTCCCAAAGTAATTGGGAAGTTCTTCACATTATCAAAAACATGTTCACCATTTAGTGGCACGGGTGGTCCTCTACCCCCCCCCCCCACACTTTCCCATTGAACTATTTCTTCGCCGAGCGCCATGGGTGCCCCTTCAGAAGAAACCTCATATGTCCCTGATAACCTGTTTTACAACTGTGTTTCAGTTGACAAAAATCAGTATCCTTGTCACGGATGGGAAAAGCTTAGTGGCATTTCACAGAATACCCAGACAAATCTCCATATGCGGGGAAGTCATTGATGGTGAAAAATAACATAGCTTTCAAAGTAAAGAGATCTTTAATCAAACCATCATACGTTCGAACATCATCTTTGAACAAAGTCAACAAATACTCCATGAAAATAGCAAGATACACATCAATATCATTACCCGATTACTTCGGCCCTGATATCATCAAAGACAGCATAACATACTGGACGGGAAGGTTGTAAATTACCAACATAACAGGCCAACCACTATGAGTGCTGCACATACTACCAAATGGATCCATAACGTCCGTACACAAGCCTAACCTCATATGTCGGGATTTATTGCCAAACTTGGGGTACAAGGCATCAAATTTCTTCCACTGCTCAACATCTGAAGTATGTCTAATCACATCATCCACGGGTCAGACCCTATCCGCGTACCAACACAACAAGTTTGCAACCTCCATGCACGCATACAACTTCTTCAAACGGGGTATGATAGGGAGATACCATAACACTTTTGCCAATGTCTTTTTCTTTGATTTGGATACAACTTCCACACCCACAGCAATTCCACCGCTCTTCAACTTGTACCGAGACTCGCCGCAAACTCGATAAGTTTCTTGATCTTTATCTAACTCCCTCTATAAAACATACAATCATTTGGACATGCATGGATTTTTTGCAGTTCCAAACCCATTTGGCATATAATTTTTTTGGTGGCATACAACCTAGCGGGCAATACATTACCTTTGGGAAGCAAATCCCTAAACAAATCGAGACACTCGGTCATCGACTTATCAGTCCATCCAAATTTTACCTTCAGATTCATTATCTGTAACATAGTACTCAAAATCGAGTGTTTTGAACTAATATACAAAGGTGTCCCTTTGTCATCAATTAGTGCTTGCAACGACTAGGGTTTACCTTTGAACTCTTCCACGATTTCATCGAACTCCACATTTCCATCCAATTCATCTCCCACCTTTATGTTTCCCAATTCAATAGTTTTAGAGGGATTCTCAATTACTTTCCCATGACATACCCAACGAGTATAGGTAGTTTGAAACCCCCTCCTTACGAGATGTTCTTGCATCTTCTTCCTTCCTAGATATGCATCATTTCTACAATCCTTACTTGGCATCGTGCTCGTACCACACCTTTTTTAGAAGCATCTTCAAACGCTAAAGAAATAAATGATTCTACCAATGGCATGCACTCGGGCGTTTTTCTAAGATCATTACCAATGAGTTCATCTCGATCCGTTACCCTACAATTAAGTCAATTACAATGGAAATCATGACCATTCATTCAACAATAATCAAATCCCATATCTCAAACCCTAATTGAACACACACACACACACACACACACACATATATATATATATCATGGAAATCATCAAAACCCTTAATATTTGCAAGACTTTGAACTAAATAATTTGAAAAAACCGATGGAAAAATGACACACTATGGAGTATTAAATCACTTCTTCATTAATGGACAATAAATAGGAGCAAACCCTTCCCACAATTTTTAGATTTTGGTCATTAAATGATTAGAGCACGTTTTTTTTATACTTCCACATTTTTCGAACTTGAAAAATGATGAAATTAAAAAGCAAAGGAACGATTGATTATTTTATGATCTCAAAAAAAAGTTACGATAAATTTACGAGTTTGAAATAGTGCTCTTCTCTTCGGGTCCATGAAAACACAAAATTACGAACTCGAAAATCCTGTCGGACCTATTTTATGAGCTTGGAATTTGCAATTTTTCAAGGAGGTTATGGCCTAATTTAAAGGCGGTTCTAACCTCAACCGCCTTCCATTAGCCATATTTAAAGGCGGTTATTAAAAAATTGCCTCAAAATTGAAATTACCGCCTTCACATTTGTTCTGTGGGTACGATTGGCAGTTTCCGAGCTGGAAAGTCCTCTTGAAGGCGGTTATAGGTGAATTTTTCAAAACCTCCTTCCATTGCCGCCTTTAGTACAAGCCTCTCCACTAGTGAGGGGTTCTAAGTAGACAGGGCAGATGAGGTACAACGTTTCATCACATTATGACTACTTGGGATAATATGGAGCGGGTCCAAGACAAATTCCATTTCAGCATGAGGCAGTCCCGAACTAGGTTCTGTTCCACCAGGGTACATATACCGGATATCAGTCTTGATACCAAAGTCAGATTCATCTTTCACAGGTGCATCACTAGCCGGCTTATGACCCATGGAGCTAGTCACCCCCTCAGGAGCCTAAGTGGATGAGGGAGTGGGTTGGCTCTATCTTTGGGACCAGATAGAATGTGAGTCACCTCACTTATATATTTAACCAGCATGAGGCGGAGACTGCTGGCAGGTTAGGCAATCTGGATGGGAATACGAAAGAGCTGTAGTATGATGTGGCATATCTTCATCAGGGCATGGTCGAGATCACCGAGAGGATTAGAGTTGCCGGCATAGGGGATGGACTGCCTGATTATAGTGAGGGTAGTGTGAGGCATGTAGCCATACACGCTGAGCCATATAACCACGGATGAGCCAGCAGATAGAGGAGGTGGAGTGTTTCTAAACCTTGTCCTACCTTAGTTATGTGCATTGGGGAAAATGCATCGATTAAGTGTGAGGTAGGGGTTGGAAACACCCCCATTGCATATGACGGTTTCTATGCTTTGTTGTTTTTGGAGATGATGAACTATTTTCCTTTGTTTTTCCCTCATTTTTTATTTAAAAAAACTTATTTATGTTTCCTTTGAAAACTTGTTTTATAGGTGTGAGGACACATTTGATGTAGTTTGGGTATGTTGAGACATTTGGTGGTGTTTTGTTTTTCTTATTTTCTGTGTAGTTCGAAGCTCACTTTTGGGGCATTTTACGCTACACAAAAAATGAAAAAAATGAAAAAATGAAAGAAAAAATAAATCCCGCTAAGTCGAAAACACGAAAGGGTGACTTAGGAAAATTAGGAGGCCCGAATAGGTTGAAACCCCGAAAGGGCAACCTATACAAAATGAGAGGCTAAATGGTGTGGAAAAAGTGAAGGTGAGCTTTGAAAAAGAAAAAAACTTTGAAGCTAGGGTGAAAACCTAAGAGGGATCCTGGGCAAAATGAGAGAAATCGAAATATTCTATTGTTTCTCTTAGTTTGTCTATTTCGTAGCTTCTTTGGTAGAGTAAACTAGTTTTACACTTGTATTTTATACCTCACTTTTGATTTGTATGTTGGTTGTTTAGATTATCTTAGGTTTTGGGATATGAGAGTGTGAGAGATTCTT